>VZTU01009215.1:1004-13281 GCA_013400835.1 Zapornia atra
ACTCACACACAGAGAATTGCAGAATGGGGGTAAAAGAGAAACATAGGTACAGACATTCAAAGAGGAACGGACATTACAAATGACAAAACTACTCCCCACCTCTTATTAACCACAAAAGGACCCTCTCGTTGATTTTGTCACACTAAGCATTAATCAGACCATAGTAGCAGAGACTGAGATAGCTCTGTGAAGGTGAGGTCAGACTAAGGGTATTTGCTGAGATGCAACATTATGCGTATGCAGCTGCCTTGCTCTCCAAGCTTGCCCAGATCCAGGAGCTGCTTAGCTGTTTTGACAGGGGTGATCTACTAAGTCATGGGAGCATTAGTTCATTAACATTCACACTGAGTGATTAATCCAAAAGGAACTGTAGAAAGTCATGAGGCAGATTTCAATATCAGATGTAGGAAACTAAATTTAGATGATTGAAATTTGTCTGCCATCTAGTTAGATGTCTAAACACTCAGAGGTGATGGAGATCTAGCTAATAAAGTCAATAATGCTTAGAGAATGAGTCAGATGACACTGCACACTAATGCTTAGGCATTAGTATTGTCCCTAGTGGCTGGTCCAGTGGGCTCCACAGATATCCAGGGATCATCTCAGCTGGTCACTCAGGCAGACATCTTCTACTATTTCAGAGACCCTACGATGTCTTTCATTTCCTCCAGATGTCATTCAAGGAGTAAACAGGTGTACTACTGTCATTTGAAATACCTATCAATGCCTTGCAGATATCTATGATTCAAGACACCTCAAATAGCATTTGAAATCTATATTTAATCAACTGAATCACTTGTGTGTAATGGGTATGACATGGAATTTAGAAGTAGCTGTCTTTACAAGTAGACACCAAAATTTAGTTGTCTTATTCTGAACCTGAATCCCTTATCTTAGGCAGCCTGAGTATAGCCAGGGAAACAAGATGGCACTAATCACATCAATAAATCCTGCTGAAGCAAGTTAACTTCTCATGGAACCAGGAATCAGAAACTGTGATGCCAGTATAAGAACAGATAAAATTATCAGGACACGAAGTTCCAGTCATAGGTCATGATGATAATAGAGCAAAGTGGAGCTCTAAAGAACTATTACTGCCTTCCAATTTAGGATGTTAGAGCCTGAACCCTACCCAAGCCTAAGCATCATCCCACATCTTTACTTCTTCACACTAAGACCATGACACTAAAATAAGCAGCCACCAGAGGTGACTGTCTTGAAATAATACTTGATTCTTTCAGCAGTTTGGGAACTTTCAGAAGAAAATCTCAAAAAAGCTGAAACAAGCAGAAGCTTGTTTGAAATGATTTTAAGAATAATTATAATTGTTCTCTCATTAAGTAAACTTTCAATACAGGATTTTTCTCTTGTAGAAAAATACAGAGAAATAAATTGTTTCTCCAAATAAGGTGCTTTGTTCAAACTCTGCCAGGCTGTTTCAGCATAATTCTTTAACTGTCTTTGATTTGAGTACTTAGAAAGCTGGCTTTTTATATGCCTTTTCATGAGTACTTTTTTGTTCAAAAGGTTATTGCTGTTGAAATGTATTGCTGAAATTTTCTTGACAGGCATCCCAAAATACATGTATGGGATCAGAGAGATAAAGAGATAGTGAAAATACTGTTTCTAAAGCACTCCTAATTACACTAAAACACAGTAACCATATTCTTAAAGGAAAATTTGCAGATATTAGATGCACTATAGTAACCAGAGTATCTAAATAAACATCAACTATGTCTTCATTAATTCTTAAGGTCTTCAGAAAAGGAGAATAGCCCTCCTTTGAGCAAATCCCCACTGTTTTTGCTTGTTGTTTTTTGTTAAGCACATAATTTTGTGAAAAAATCTCCCTTTGTACATAAAATTCTTGATTCTTTGTTGGTGTAAGTTGTGATGTACAGACATAAAATAAGAATAAATGATTAGGGAATAGAGATCTTCATGCATACCGGAGGTGGATGTTTTTCTCATTTTCTGATTTTTACCATTTCACTGAGTGACATATAAAATGCAGAGAGTTTTGTCTGGGATTTTGTTGTTATTTTTGGTTTTGTTGTTGTTGTTGTTGCTGTTGTTTTATTTTATTTTGTTTTTTAAGAAATTCATCTTCAAGAAGATAATTTAGGAAAATAAAAAAGCAAATCAGAAACTCATGTTATTGGTTATGGAAAGCAAAAATACAGTGTTTAACCACCCTAAGACCAATCAGTGTAGTAAAGCAAGGAAGTAAAATCCAAATCTAACATCTTGTGACTTTTGAAAACCTGTGATTCTCAATAACTTAAGATGTTGTGGAGTAGCAAAAAAGATACTTCTATGAGGCCTATGTTTTTTAGTGACTATGGCGTCAGCCCAGGCTGGATGCTGTGGATGTTTGACTTAGACATTGTTGGTGTTCTAATCTACCTTGGTAGGGTAGTCCTGATCTAAATTTCATAGGCAGCATTAGAAATCCAAGTCTGAGCCAGTCACTCAGGGATTTGTTTGAAGTGAATAGAGAGAAATTGGCACACCCAGCAGGTGACTCATGCCTCATCTTGTAAGATGCAATGAAATGCTTTCTGAACATGCCTACTTTCCTACACTGAATCTAAATGGACCTGAGGGATCTACTCACTGATTCTAAACACTTAACTTGTAACAGCCTAAGTAAAAGCAGACAAATCTTGCCTATTATGTCTGTGTTCAAGAGGGTGATGAACAGTACAGGCTGTCTCCTCAGCCCTGCCAAAACCCTGCTGCCTATACAGGGAATAGACAGAATTTGTCTTACCATGTGGGTTGACACCTGTAGTAGGTTCTTACAGCCCTTGCTTTTCAATATTATCTAAGTCTATGTGATGCTGGAAGACCCTGATTTTGCTGAAGTGCTCAATGGTCCCTCTGGGAAGTGGCAAGAAAACATAACTGCAGTGCCACAGTGCAGCCTCATAACAAAACATGGGAATTGGAGACTGCTTTGGCTGCCAAGCTCACTGTGAAGTGAGGTAGGAAGAGGTTAGAAAAGCTACACCTATCATCATGCACTATATTAAGACATCACCCAGATCCACTCACATCACACAGCACAAAAAGGTATTAGTTTGGAATTTCCACAGCTTTTTGGTGCTGTTTGCTTCAAGAATGTCATTGTTTGCAGTTTCTGTCATGATTCAGGGTAAAAAGAGTCTTGCAGTCTACTGTGATTCAGTCTTTCTAACTTTGTAGCAGCTGTATTAGTGAGACAGCTCTGGAATATGCTATCTAACATGCAGCGCTGGGAAAGCAATATTCATTTATACAAGTTAAAAGTAATCTGCACTCCCTACTAACCAATGATGTATTGCTGTCCTTTGAAAATCAGTGATAGTGCAATATTTTAATCAGACACTATGATGTCACACAAATTTGATGAATAATAAACTTGAAGAAATAATAGCTTGTTGAAAAGAAACTTCTGTTCATGCAGATAAAGATGGAGGTTAAATAAAAGTACTTCAAATTGTCCATCAAAATTGTCATAAAATAGAAATCCAATGTGGTAAGTCCAATGTGCATAGATTCCCTGGCAGCCTGTGGAGAAGACCATGGTGAACCAGGCTGTCCGCCTGAGGCCCATAGAAGATGATGGGAAGCAGAGATCTCACCCGCAGCCCATGGTGGACCCCATGATGGAGCAGGTGGAGACACATGAAGGATGCTGTGACCAGGTGGAAAGCCCACGCTGGATCAAGGTCCTGTCAGGACCTGCAGCCAATGGAGAGAGGGTCCCATGCTACAGCAGGTTTGCTGGGGAGGACTTGTAACCTGGTAGAGGACCATGCTAGAGCAGTCTTCAGTTCCTGAAGGTATGCACACCATGAAAGCCACACTAGGACAGTTAGTGAAGAACTGAAACCTGTGAGAAATGACTCATATTGGAGAAGTTTGTGGAGGACTATGTCCCGTGAGTGGGACCTCATGCACTGGAGCAGGGAAAGAATGTGATGAATCCTTGCCCTAAGGAACGGCAGAGACAACGTGTGGTAAACTGACTGAAACCCTCATCCCCANGAGTCTGTTTTGCCTGTCACCTTAATTGCTGAATGATCTCTCCCTGTTCTTATCTTGACCCATAAGCATCTCATTATATATTTTCTCTCATGTCTAACTGAGAAGAAGGGAGATAAAAAGGCTTTGGAGGGCATCTGACCTCTAGCCAGGGTCAACCCACCACAGAAGAAGTTTTTTCCTGATATTTTAGTATTTCAACAACTAGTTCTGATTTCACAGGCAGGGAAAGTAGGATAAAGAAAATTCTTTAGAACTGATGATTTTAAGCCATGGTCAAAACAAAATTTCTTTCTGAATTGATTTTCTCATCCTAAGGTAGATGGACTCCAGGAGACAGTTCCAAACATTGCTACCTATAAGTTACCTAATATGTTGATGACAGGGCTACCACAGTTATTAAAAATAAGTGCTATTTGATAGCACATTTTCCCAGATTTATTCCAAAGCAAATATCCTTTCAGCGCTTTGTGGCACAGTAATTATCTTAATTATTTAAAGATACTGTCATTTGGCACATAGCTAACATTTCTAACATAGCTAAACATTTTCTAGTTTTACTTCAACAAGTGGACTATTAGACTTGTATGTAGTCAGTCTAGTGGCTTAAGATATCACAGCTAAGTTAGTAAAGGGAGTTCTGTAAAACTATGGAATGTGTCTTTTTCTTTCTTTGGGTGTTGGTTTTTTTTTGGTTCTGAAGTCACAACCATTACTTGTGTATGCTTCTCAACTGCCACACAGCTTCAACCATCAGCCAAAAGAAATTCGTCCCCAAAAGTTTCGTTGATTTCAGCAACTGCTTCATGTCTACAATAGATATGGTTCTGTCTTTCCATTATAGTCAATGAAGATCAGGAAACCTTGACATATACCATATGTTAGTTTTAAGACTGAATGTAGATATGTAGGTATACTTTATTACAGTCTTTCGTGATCTGTCAAGAAGGGCTACAGAAAAGACGAATCCAGATGCTTCTTAGAGATGCTCAGGGAAAGAACAAGAGACTACAGACTCCTGTTGCAACAAGGGGGTTCCTACTGAATAGTAAAACAATGCTTCTCAACAAAGGTAGTTCACCAATGGGGAAGGAGTCTACAGTGCATGTGGTATCTCCACAAATTTAGGAGACCACAAAAAGCTTCACTTGGACAAGTGAGAAGAGCTTTGAATTTAGCCTGGGTTTAGGTGGGATTAGACTAAGTGATTTGAATAGGTCTCTTAAAACCTAAACTTCTCTGTGTTTCCATGAATTGTCTCCCTGGTATGACTTCACCTCCTTGAGTCTGCTATGGTGACTAGCTAGAAACAGACATAGTAGTCTGTAAATTGTCTTTTATCAGAATAATTTCGATCTTAATATCATAGCAGCAGGAGATTAGCTTCACTGCCTGAAAAAATGACCTTCCTTCTTGTATCATCTGAAATGATGGTCTTTCAAACTCTATTACCATTACGGTTTATTATGAAAATATACATCAGGTTTAACCCTTTAAGAAAATGAAATATGTTTGTGCCCTTGTACAGTCATTTGCATCTATAACCACACACAAAAAAATCAGGTCAGAGTCTCATTTCACAGGTGGGATTGAATAATTTCTTTCTTCTCATTTTCTTAGGTGGAAATGAATAGTGCAAACTAACATTTTCAAAGTAACACAAAAACATCAGAATTGAACTCACAGAGAAAATAAGGACAATTTAAATTTCCAGTCATGGTAGAACTAACTGCACATCAAGAGAAATTAAGTCAGAGTTTTGGCCTAAAATACATGTCTGGGTACGTACCAGATCCTTAAGAAATATAATGCAGACAGTAATTCCACATCGGCAGGTAGGGGGACTGAACGAGATAATTAGTAGTTAATATCTGTTATTCTCTGAAGGAAGAAATTATACACATAGCTTTAGAAGCTCACAATTTTTTTGAGGACAGGCCTATTCACAATAGAATCATGGTTCTGATTATTTCCCTGACTAAGGTACTTTTAAGCAGAACTGCCAGATAATGGAAGATATTTCAGTACCCTTTTTCGACTAATTTTCTTTATATACTCTTTACTAACTGCTGTTGGCAAGTGGTTTCTAACCAAATAGCTTTTTAACTGGTTGAACTAGTTACGATCTTTGTAGCATGCTGAACACTTCACCAAAATGCGGATGAAAAGGAGACACCATTTTAATAATGTTTTCGTAAGTTGCATTGCTGATTTGATACTTGTAGAAATGTGGTGAATTTCTAATGAATTAGAGGATTTCAAAGGAAAAAAAGGTACACACATGAAGTATCTCTACTATGGTATTGCTTTTCCACAGAGATAGCAGAAATCTGTTCATTGAGGATTTTTACTCTGTGGGTCGCAGAACACTGGGGACAAACTGCTCAGAGAGGTTGTGAAGTATCCTTCTCTGGAGATACTCAAAACCTGCCTGGGCGTGATCTTGTACAACCTGCTCCAGCTGATCCTGCTGTAGCACGGAGGTTAGGCTAGATGATCTCTAGAGGTACCTTCCAACCTCTATGGACCTGTGATTTTGTGATCTACCCATGCTTCTTCTGGTTTGCCACCAGGAAGCAATTGTTCTCGTAGGAATGTAGGCCTGCAACCAATGTGAAATGATGTAGTTTCTCACCCTATGATCTGACACTCAGACCCATGCTGGACCTGTGCTGTGCCTCCCCAGCTAGAGCCCCTTTATTCTGAACATGATGTCTTATGCTATGGAATACTTTGACCAGTTTGGATCATCTGTTCTGGCTGTGTCCTTGCCCAGCTTCTGGTGCAAATTAGCTCTATCCCAGCTGAAAGCAGAACACAGCCATACCTTAGGCACCTTAAATGAAAAAGTGTCTATAGGAAAAGCAATAAATATGTGTTGAAATGTATGAATACTGCAGGCCTTTCTAGAACCAGAGTCTGAGAACCTTTTACAATTTTCATTCATTTCATTAATTCTTAGAGGAAATTTTTATTACAACCTGATTTAAAACCCATTATAGTCAATTAAAAAAACCCAACCCTGTAATTCCTGTAAGCTTTAGATCAAGTCCAGAATAAAAGACTTCTTAATTTAGATCTCCAGTTTTCATGAGAAGGGATTTTATAGCCATCTATATATGGAAATTAAACCACTGAATATTATGGTTGCTGGATATCTTGCTGACTGTTTACTCCAGGTAGCGGTTACATTTCTTTAATAATGTGCACTATTGCTGTCTAGAATTACAGAGAGAAATCTTTCATCTAATTACTAATCTATATATGCAAATGCTGCCAGATTTAATTAGTATTTTTCCCCCTTGAAATGATGAACAAAGCTCAAGAAGTTTTAGATGGATCATGTTCTACAGATACAACATTAACAATCCAGTGTCTTTCCACATAAGATATTATAGCTTCTTCTCCCCAGAGGATTAACAAATGTGGGCTTGGCCTGTAATAAGCCCATTGGTAAAAAGGTCACATCTAAATGGCACAATGGAGATTACTGAAATCTGTATTGCCATCCAACTGAACTGTTAGCCTACACGGTATTGCACACAACTACACTGAAATATGAGTTTAGTCAGTGGAGAAACATAAATGCACTAGTAACCTCAATGGCATGGTTCAAGAACAACATTCATTTTGATAGATTATGTGTGTATATTGGTTTGTTTACAGTAGATACATATATATATGTATGTGTGTGTGTTCATAGACAGACACTTCAGGTTATCTAATAGTAAACAATCTGTATTTTCCATCCTTTAGGTAATTTCCATTTTCACTATCAGTTACACGTGGGAGGTACAAAGTATATACTATAAAATAGTGTTTGCAAGTGCTCTGTTGGTATACCTAATAGATCTAAACAGGAATGAGACTGAATATCTTCCCCTAGGATGCTTGGAACAGATCACACAGCAGGAAATACAATGTGGTCTTAATCGAAGTTAGGTGCTCTGCTTCCAGACTGTACATTCATGGCACAAATCTATCTCCCTTGACTAAAGAATGGGGTCTGACAGAAGAATGGATATTTTATTTAAGTCCTTTTTGGAACATATGACCTTCCTGTCTTCATTCATTGTTGGCCCTTAACCTGCCTGTTAGTACAAATTGGTTCATGAACAGAAAAGTCCTACATAACCTTTAGTTCATTGTCTTTTGACACAGTACTGTACAGGTATTGTCTTTCACAAGATGGGACTGAAGTTTAAGTGTCTCTGAACAGCAAGTCAGCACACATAATAGTGAGGAAGCAACCAGATAGATTACTAAATTATATTACTAACTTTCATATGTTTAAAACTTAGTAATTTCTTCCATCTGAGCAATATGAATTTTCAGAGTAGATTTGCTTTAAGGGTCTATGTAAGCCTAAAACCGACTAGCTTCTTATGGAGAGACACTGGATACTGCATGGTGTTTTATGCCACTGTAATCCATGTCATGAGACTTTTCTCAACAGAGTATATTTAAGACAGATACTTTTTGTGAACTGGAATCAGAAACTTCCACTCAGTTTGCAGCCATTTATGAAATTTGCCCCAAAGATTCAAGTCAGTGACATAATTATATGTCAAACAAACAAACAAACAAACAAAAGATTTCTTGGCCTTTTAGAATTATCAAAGGTTAGAAGATGACTAATGAAAAGCTCTTTTGGAAAGCCAGGAAGCACAGAAACTGATTTCTCTCCTGGTGCTTGAAAACACAAAAACCACTTCAGCAATATTATTCTGAATCAGTGTAAACCTTGTCCTACACAAAGAGTCTTTTACGTGTTATCTACCTTATCTTGCTCAGAAAAGGCATAGTGATTTGGACTGCAGTTTAAGCAGTTCTCTCAAAAAGACCCTCTGTAGATTCAGGAGAAGAAATTCACTGTACAGTTAACAATATAGTTTAACCTTTTGATATTTCCTTTCCCTTCCATCTGCTGGAGGGTCAAATACCAAGTCTATCTCATGTAAAGACACTTGAGACTCATGTTTCTTGGAGTAACTAAGCAGGCTTAAATAATCCAGACTCAGTAAATGCAATGAACTGGAGAAAGATACCTTAAATTAATATAAATATCTTAAATGAATCCTAGTAGGACTCTAAAGAACAATCACCTTCTTAGTGCATCACTCATATTTGATAGGTAGGTTCATTACTCGACCACAATAACACATATTTTTTCCCAATATTGCCTAGAAATCTAAATTAAAGGCACTCTTGTAACCAGTTGCCATGTTTGCAAAGGAGATCTCAGTGTTAGTGGCAGGATAGTTAGATGTTGAAAACACCAACTATATAAATATTTCATAGAAATTTATTGCATTGGAAAGTCAAGTGTAATGGGAGCAGTTGCTTAGTGAATCTCTGCTGGAAGAGCCTAAAGGTTTGCATAGGAAAGACGTGGAGGTTAGACTGGAATTTGAATGATCTTTTCAGATTTGGTACATTTTGCAGACTATAAAGGAAAAAAATTAGACTAATTAACTTCATTTTGGCTTTTTGGTAGTCTTCATTAGGAAGAGATAAATCATACCATTAGGCTATTTATTTCTGCTTTGAGAAGAAGTGATTAGCTCTACTATAAACAGTTGCATCACCCAAGTCTAAAATTAGGTCAATATTTCTCCTAGTGACTTAAGGCATTATCACTAACCTTTACAGCCTCTTTGCTATTTCCCTCCTAAAGATGATACTATTTTCCTTTGAGAAATATCTAGGGGGTAAAAATACATAAAAGAGATTCAATATTTCAGATTTTTTTTTTATTTTTCCTGTACTGTACTCTGTCTGAAGGAGCTGCTAGGTGATAATTGTGATGCAGCTAGGACACAGGGGCTATTTACTATTACATCTGTTAAAGTATTATGCAGTTTCAGGCACCTGTGCCACAGAGACAAGGTAGCTCACTGCATGTATTGATCTCAAATAAGTTGTATTGATTTAAAGAAAGTTTTAGTCTGGTTGCAGAGTCAGACTCTGCATTTAATCCCAAGGGCTGGAGGAGTTGAAAACCTGACCTTTCAAGGTGAGTGGGGTACAAGTGAATCTTCACAGAGGCCCCTGTTCATTGTCTGTCCACAGGCTAGCAGCAAGTGTTATTACAGCATGCTTTTGATCTGAGCTGTGCATGTTGGGAAAAATCAATCCGTCTTCCCTGGCAAGCAGAGGTACATGTTGGTAGGTTTAAAAGGTGAGTAGGCTCACCAAGGTAATGTTTCAGACAAGGCAAAAAAAAAAAAAAAGAGAAAAAAGAGCAGGTGCTCAGTTAAAGGAACCATCCTAGAGACCCAGCTGTGGGAATATATGGGAAGTCACTATTCTCCGTCCCTCATTTGGAGCCTTGTCACTCACTTGCCACCTGGTCCTGGTCATGCTGTGCTCAGTGAGATGGTACTCTCCAGTATGACCCACCCTTGGAGTTCCATGAGATACCCATATCCCATGTTTACTCAATTTTAAATCTCCAGGCCACACACTTACAATATTTATCTTATTTTTCCAGACCCAGGCAAGATACACAACAAGGAAAATAATTTTGTAGAGCTGGGCTGGAAAAAGGTAAAAGGATACCTAAATGAAAGCAGGGAAATATCCTGTCTGATTTAGAGTTGACCCCCTCAGGCTATTGCTCACTAACTGTGCACTGCAAAGGAACAAAACAATTCCCTTGTTCATCCTGGAAACGGGTTTTATATTCTCATAACAAACTACTTTTCCAACAATCCAAACACTCTCCTACTGGGAAACATTATCACCTGAAACAAATTTTGTTCCATGCCTGTGAGTCAAACCTTCAAAGCTTTTCATAGGTGACCCTGTAATGGGGTGAAAAAAAAGCTGACAGAGTAAGCAAGAAAGTACTCAACTTCCAGATGAACAATACACAAAAGGCTTATAAAAGAGGCAATAACTAAAGACAAAACTAACAAACACAGAACAACTCAATCCAGACAGCCAGGGTTATTTTCAGGTGTTTTCTACACTAGACAAATCAATTGACTGTAATGTCCTTCAACTGTTGGTAAGTGCTCGTGAGCCCGAACAGATTTGCTACAGTCAACTTTTCAGTGGCTATCACTGGTAGTTGTCCAGAATTCGTGTGTCTGGGAGAGTTCCTTCCACTGCTGGGGTAGAAAATGCACATCCCACTGCTTTACCATCTGTAGCAGCAGAGCTAACCCACCACTCATGTAACCACAGGCATAGTATCATGTGTTTTACAGAACCTACTATGGGCGTTATTTTCTTCTTTTCTATAAGCAGTTTCTGGTAGAGAAGTGCCATTTTTTTATCTTGTCGGAAGCCATCTAGTTCCTTCCAGCTGTCCCTTTTTCATCTCCAAGGGATAAGAAGCTTTGCCAATTCCTCGAGTATATGGCACCTCAGCTGTGCTAAGGAATATTGACTTTTTTTTCTTTCTTCCCCTGATGGTTGAGAATCAAAGGGTGAACAGGGGAAAGGCCTGGAGACAAAGCCACAAACTTTGGAAAACTTAGAAAAGTTATAATGAAAAAGGTTTAATATCAGAGTGAAACCATCTGTCTTCAATCCTTACCTGAAAATCCGTAGCTGCTTGAAATTACACCAGTGGTTCACCAGCTTGTGATAACTGAAGTGCAAGATTCAGATGTTTGCATATAACAAGTCCATTTAACCTTACCTAAGCTGCCCCTGTGCACCCAGCCTGGATCCAGAATTGTGTCTCTCACTTTCATGGTTTTGCAAAGGTTAGAAAATGGATGAGAACACAATTCTACACTGTGTTGATTCTTCAGCCGTGTTTACTCAGATTTTCATAGGTGGAATGTAGCATAAATAGGATTTAACAGGATTTTTGAATTGTGATCCTGGACATTGCAAAGGTACTGAAAGAAAACAAGACCATACAATTTGATTCTTTAAGTCACTTAAATGAAGATACGGTATTATTTTCAGAATTATTGAGTGGGGCTCACAGTCATTGCCATGCACATTGTAGAATGGCTGGAAAATGAGAAATATTTTATTTCAGGCTATTTTGTTACCACTGCCCAAGTGGACCTTTTTCTGACATTAAGACCATTAAATTCAGCTGTGGCTCAATACCACTTCCATGTGTGTTGGATGGAAGATACTGTCCATATAATTCTGGCACATAATCCTTTCTTTGTGTCACTGCTGAATCCATGTACTACTTCCCATGTACTTTTTACACTCAACACAAGCATCAGAGAATGCAATTATCGCTTTTTCCATTAATGGAAAGTTGGAACTACAC
>VZTU01009216.1:0-10804 GCA_013400835.1 Zapornia atra
GATTAAGGGCCTGGAGCACCTCTACAACAAGTGCGGGACACAAGGGAAAATGGACAGCCTATTTTCAGTGGTTGTGGGGACAGGACAAAGGGCAATGGCCACAAGCTGGAGCACAGGAAGTTCCACGACAATATGCTGAAGAACTTTTTCACAGTAAGGGTGACAGAGCACTGACACAGGCTGCCCAGGGGCTTGAGGAGTCTCCATCTCTGGAGATATTCAAGACTCGTCTGGATGCCTACTTGTGTGACCTGTCCTAGGGAGTCTGATTTGGCAGAGGTGTTGGACCCGATGATCTCTTGACGTCCCCTCCAACCCCTATGATACTGTGAATCTGTAAATCATTCAACACATCTACCAATATCTACTAATTGGAACAGTAATTTTTTTTCTTAGAGCTCCTATTCCATATTATAGTGCTCAAAGTTCAAAAAAGCATTTTACATGAAATGGTTCGGAAAGATGAGTGCAGACATATTAATGAACTGATCTCTCTGTTTTTACTCTTCACCATGGCTACAGGACTAGTTATACTTCTTTCTTTTTTGCATTCCTGAACGCAGAATTGTAGGTCCTGGAAATATTCTTCCAATTTATGCAGGCATTCTCCAGGCCACTCTCCACACATAAAATTCTTTATCTGATTAAGCTTTAGCTACATTGTTTCTCCTTTCAGGAAAAAAACTCTAATGGCAATGCTAATTGACATACAATAAGCATAACATGCAGCTAATTTTCATTTAACAATCGGTAAATACTAATTTCAGTTTAAAAAAAGTTCAAAATAATAAGATAATTTATAACCTAATGATAGGTTACTTCAAGTAATTTTCTGACAGAAAAAGATTTGTTTTTCTCCTCATACCTTGGCAGAGAAAATTTATTACGATTTAGGATATAAGGAGCTTAAGATCTAATTTAGCCAATTTTGGCTAGAGATTATTTTATCTTTACAGAAGTCCTATTGTTCAATGGTTTTACTAAGCTTAACCAAGAAGCAATTTGTAAATTTACCTTCTGCTTTCCAATTTTTCAAATAAGAACCCTTGAGAAAATCCTTTGTGATCAACTCATTCAATCTCACTTACCAGTCTGAGTCTGAGTTTGCCACCTGGGACAGCATGCCAGAGTTTGCATCCCTACTGTCAGTCAGCTAAAGCTGTAGCAGAATAACCCTTAAACTGAGCTTCTGCAGTCTCATGCCTCCTCTTTGACTTTGGCACACATTCTTGTACCTCTTACCTCCCGCTGTGTGATAATATTGCCATCATCTATAATGCAACTACAACATGTATTCCACTAGGGCACTTTTATACAAACTGGTAAGATTTGAAGTGAGGTTTTACGTTTCCAGAACAAACACTCTTATGAAGGAGGAATTTCTAGGACTTTACTTATGAAGGAGGAATTTCTAGGAAGAATTATTTACTTCTGTTTTAGACATGTCAGGGATACTTCTGCATCATCAAAATGCCATTAAGGCAAGCACTTTTCATTCCTGTATCTTTGCTCCATTCTCTACTAAGAAAAGGAAGGAGAAATAAGATTGCCGAAGGTTACTATCTTGTTTAGGAGGACAACATGATAGCCTTCCTGTTTTACCCCTCTCCATTCTTGTTTTACTCCTCTCCATTCTTGTTTTACTCGGGTTTGACTAAACTCCACTGATGTTTTAACTTGAAAATAACCTCCACAAAAAACAATAGCATAGCACGTTTCTAGGAACAGAATAATTAAAATGCTATTATTTTGTTACATCTGCAGAGGCAAATATGTGACATGTATAAAACTGAAAAATTACCTGTTTAGTATCAGCTAGTCCGGATATGTACTCTGGACTAAAGCAGTTCCCTTTGTGCTTTAAAACTGGGTGTCCTTTCCCCACCACTATAAGGGTATATTTGGATTACTAGGTAGGGTAAGAAATAACAAATTCATTTCATATGAAAACATCTAATACAAGAATTAGCTTGTTTATCATTGGCTTGGGATTCTTCACCACGGTACAAAGACAGAACTATGGGCAAATCCCTAACCTCAGCTCCTGGAAAGCATATCATCATTTTGGAATCTGTTTTATAGTAGCCTTTTTTTTCCGAACATTTTAAAAAATGCATCTTTCTATATATAATCCACCATTATATTCAACTGACGGCTTTCTGGAAGCCTCAAATTCATCACTTTATATGTACAGTATAATTTGGTAAATTACGTCAATTAGAGCATTCAATAAAATATTAATGAAAGTGGTCTCTCTTTGAGATAGACCATCCATTTACTTAAAGATAGAGCTGCAGCACTCACAGGTATAATCCATTAGGCAAGATAATTGACATTTTGACCAATAGATTTTTCATGACCTCCCCCCATGGATCTTGACAAAGGCTACTGGTCAAAGTATCAATTCTCACATCTACTGGGTGACAACTACAAGTAAATTAAATGTATTTTTAATAGAATACTCTGTCTAAGTGACCCTATCTCAATGAGTAGACACTGCCATGAATATTTATTTAGTACTGACTTTAATAGAACCTAATACTGAGGGACACTTACATTACAAAGAAATCAAGCCCTATTAATTATCTAAAGCCACCGCTTATAATAGATTGCTGGGAAAACCACTTTTTCTTAGAGTTTACCAGATTTTTATCTATCACCCGATGATTTATTGCTATTAGCAAAATTAAATGCATGCTATTTTTTGTGGTACAAATGTAAGCTATGGCAAATTTATTATCTGAAATTCGGTCAGAAAAGCTTTTCCTCTTGTGTTTATGAATATGTAACCTCTGAAATGTGTCCTGGTTTTGTTTAGGATAGAGTTAATTTTCACAAGGAGCTGAGCTGGGACCCAGACAGGACAGGTGACCCCAACTAGTCAACAGGGTGTTCCATACCATATGACATAATGCCTACCATAGTACAGAGTTAGCTGGGGAGAGGCAGAGTGGCTCCAGTGCCAGGACAGTCTGAGTGTGTGGTCCTGTACGTTTGTGGGGTGAGAATGCCAAGATGATGGTGCTCCAACAGTCTTTTTGAAAGCAAGGTGGGTGCTAATTTACTTGCACACACCAGGTGTGAAACACAGCTGTCAGATGGCAGTGATGAAAGAGTAATTTTTTACCCGGCTGCTCTGCGGTTTTCAAAAATATGCACTCAATAGAAAATATTGATTATAAAGCACTTCCTTGGGTCTGACATTGAAATTTAAAGGATATTTCAGGATTTGTATTGCATTACACTGAAGAGCCAGAGACAGATTTTTATTTGTTTGAAGCAACCTATGGATCTTTATTAGCAAATTATTTTGGCAATGAAGCATACTAAGCATTTCACAACTATATTTGACAGGAAAAGAAAAAAACCTTTTCTAACCATAAGATGCTAAAATCCTTAGATATGCAAGTCATTTCTTACTGTTAAATTCAGCTATAAACTTTTGAAGATTAAATGAGTATTTGCAAATATGTCTTCATAAAAAAACAGAGGTTAAGGCATATATACCTTCTTTTTATAGTCAGCAGCAGCAAATTTGATCTAATTTGATCTAATTTAAAATTCTTTTTGTCAAGAAGGGTATTAGATGTAATGTTATAAAGGAAAGGAAAAACAGAATTCCAAATTTCAGAAAATTTCAACAATAAATAGATCCTATTCTCATAATATTAAAATACAAAAAAATAGCTGGATCCAAGAAGAGGCCATCCTAAAGAAAGCAATCTAGTCAAAGATTAAATTTGATTTGGGATGTGGGACATAAACCAGAAAAGAATCTTCAGAACTGTCTTCAGAATCAGTCTTGTGGAATTGGCTCAGATCAGAGCACTTTTGTACAGTCCACTAACAACTGTATGTAGAACTTAATCCAGATCAAAAACTCAGTTTTGGTTTTGGTAGTGATTATGACAGGGGGAAGAAAAAAAAAAGTTTTTTGTCTTTTTCTAAAGTGCTAAATGATTTTTTTTCAGATGAAGTGCAGCTGTTTCCAAGATTTTTGTAAGGTTTCAGATAATTTTCAAGAGTAGAGAATAATTAATATTTCCCAATACACCAGTTTCAATAGCATTTTAGCTAAAGTAGTTAGTCCTTTGCAAGTTTAATGAAATAGAACTTACACTTTATTTATGAAGCATTTAACTGTGACATTTTCCCATTTTTCTTCCACTGGACTCTAGGCAGTAGCCATCCTCCAAGAGTGAAACATCACTTTTAAAATTCACAAGATTTTAAAACACACATTGAGTTTCCAGTTACTGGGTTTTTTCCCACTCTATCTCTGAAAGTGCTGTAGAACAAGAACTTGTTCTTATCAGTTCAAAGTGTAGGTAGGTGCCTACTTGTGTTGGATCAAGTGGGGATCATTTGTTTAAACCTGAAAGAACAACTCCGGACACTTCATTACCTAGTTGTCAGTTTCTGGCTGTGTCCTGTAGAAGAATTAGCTTTGGGAGGGTCATAATCACTGCTATGGTCAACAGTGTGTTATAGCAAACCTTGCCTGAACAATTTCAAAAATGTTTAATTATCCAAAAACTGTGTCTGATTTTTTTAGGGGACTTTGTTTCCCTGCTTAAAATTTCAAATGAGATGAAACATCATTAATGCATGAAAATACATTTTATGTCTTTTTTTGGACTAGGCATTGCTTAAATCTGTGATTTCAAACACTCATTCATGTCACAACTGTAATGCTTTGGATATGAGTTGTTAGTCAATAGATGTACTAGCCAATGGAGTAGCTAGGCGTACTTGTCTATCACTGGCAACCAAGACATTTAATGCTTCTGTCATTCACAGCAAAATGTACATAGATGAAAATTTGTCAAGAGACAAGGACTATAGACTTCAGTTAGCTCTGCAAACATGTCAAGTCAGTCGTATATTAAAGAATCTAAATTAGACATGAGATCTTGTCTTCCCCTTTTTTTTTCATTTTAGCTTTATGAGAATGTTGTTTCATAGTTACAAAATATTTTAGCTGCTGTACTTTCATTTCTATGCTCGAATGGCTAGAATTTATAATCTTTTGTAGTAAAAGGAATATTTTATTAGAACTATACGTCTGGTTAGGAATGCAAGATTAAATTTTTCAACTGACACTTATTTCCTTTAAAACAGAACCACTTCTCTCAGTTGAACTGAAAGGGAGTTTTCTACAAATTTGTCACTTCAGATTAATGTCTTTCTTTCCCCAATCTTTTCAAAGAGTTGACATTATTTTAGCGCTTTGAGAATGTTAGGATGTTTGGACAAGAGTTCAGCATCATAAGTACAGTTTTTAAAATTCAAAGATTAAGTTGAATTTACACTTCAAATTCAAACTTTACGCCAATTTTCAGATTTGAAGTTGAATTCTGAAATAATAAATATTTTTCAGATTAACAACAAAGAACAGGTTTCAAGGTAGTGAAGAGTGATTTTTTTTCTGAAAAATTCCTGAGATAGGAAAAATTTTACTTTCTTCAAAGAAGGTAGAATATTCTTCTAAATATAAAATGTGATATTCTTGTTTATTTCCATCTTGAAAAAAAAAAAAGGAAGAACATCGGAGAATATCTAAGAACTTTTCTAAGCTTTTTAGTACCCAAAAAGCATGTGGATAGTAGCCCCTTTTGGTATTTGTGTAAATAAATCAAACTTAATGATTTGACAGTTTCACTTTCAATAGATTTAATGATCTCTTGCTTTAATTGATTTTTCCATGAAAGCACAGTGTAGGCTGCCAAAAATTTTTCTTCTGAGTGTTTGAAACGTTATTTTGATAAAATTTTCATCATAATGAATGCTTAATATATATACCACATACCACTTTAAACAAAGAAGCTCAGTATAGCTTGGTAGCCAAAAACACATTTAAACAACAAAATAAGTGATTATGTCTGAAAGTTTAAGTAGATTTCCAGAAAAAAAAACCTTTTTAAAAAATCAAGCACTTATTACTTTTATTAGAACAAAGATTTTAAATATGGTATAACTTTTAGAAAGTATACTTGTCATTTCTTTGAAGATGTATGTGCCTTTTGATCAAGATTTCTTCAGAAATATGAGGGGATTTCATATGCTTTTTATTTTTTCTACATTATACCTTGAGATTCCATTGCTTTGGAACTCCTTTTCCTCTAAGTTAAGCTTTCATTCTTTAATGTATAGTATATTCCTACTGAGTAACAGCTGTGGAAACAGACTGTATATAGAAACACCCATATTGAGGCATATTTAAAAGTTCTGAAACAATAAGGAGATTTTGCTATATAATTGGAAGAGCTTATAAAGATCAATAGCAAGAAATTATCATCATTACTGTATATGTGGAACAAGACATCTGTCCAGGATCATGTGCAGGCTTTGTTTAGAGCTAGAAGTTTACAAGACTGATCTTCTGGAACCAGACTTCCAGAATAAATCACCATTGTCCTGGCAGGACAAACAAATCACAAGAGGAGTATATGACTTGTCCTGAGTTATGAAGGCAGATTATTAATATGCTTGAAGAAAGCTCAAGTTTTCTGAACCTTGACTTGACTCCACCTGTCTTACAGCATTTCCAGAGGAAGCATAGCTCTTGGACGAAGCAGAACAGTGCAGTAGTCCTGCCCAGTACATGCTACAACATCTAAACTTCTTTCTTCATTACTGAAGTTACAGTGGTGTTTCAGCCAAGCTTTGAATTATTCTCTCTTGTTGAAAGCATTATTCTAGTCCTCCTCGACTGACCTTTCATCTTGCTCTTTCTGACCTTCTTCAGCACATTATGCAAGTCACACTGCCTTCATAGATCTAACATCTAGATGTTAGAAGATCTAAATCCTTCTGGCAATACAGACTAGAACTTAATGTGTTTCAAAAGACAATACAGCATAAAGTAGCATATGCAATTTGTTTGAGGTGACACAGTAAACCTCAAGGCATCAGACATGAACTGACGTTTTCTGAGTACCCAAACAGATCATAGAATCACAGAATCATAGAATGGTCTGGGTTGGAAGGGACCCCAAGGATCATAGAGCTCCACCCCCCCTGCCACAGGCAGGGCCACCAACCTCCAGGCCTGAATCTACACAAGGTTGCCCAGGGCCCCATCCAACCTGGCCTTGAACACTTCCAGGGACGGGGCATCCACTACGTCTCTGGGCAGCCTGTTCCAACACCAGACTGTGCTCATCTGGAAGATGGTCTTTCAAAACAAAAAATTTGTTTAAAATCCAGCAAGCCTCAAAAAAGTCTTTATGCAACTCATATTAAAAAACCAAAAATAAATCCATTTCTGTATTAAATTTCATCCACAAAAATTCCTCTGTCATCTTGCACTCAATGGAAACTAAACAGAGCAGTCACAAGATATAACTGCTTCATCCAAAGGGACATTTTCCTTTCATTTCAGCTTTCCAAACATTTTTCTCTTTCTCCATTTTTTTTCTAGGAACTATGAAGACAAAATCAAAACATAACAGGAATCGTATCTACCAAGTTTTTAAAACAGTCATTAAAATAAAGCAATCATAATATTCTTAAAAGAAGTCTTTCTTTTCACTTAAGTAAATTAATGTTGGGCATTTAAAGTCTTCTGTGGTACATTTGTATTATCTAAGCACATAGGTGCTTAAAAGCTGTTACCAGGCCTTCATTGTAGTAGATGTTAAAAATGTAGAGAGTAAGATAAACTCTGTCTCCAGGTACTTAGAGTTTCATTCACTCTGGAATCTGCATTAGTCTCAAGGCAATCACAGATTTACTGGGGGATGCACTGAGCCTCTAGCTATTCTTTCCCTGCACTGCCCAGTGCAATATGTCAGAGATCACGTAACACCTTTGTTGCTGTTTTGTCTTTTTTTCCTCTGTTTCGGGTCCATCCCTTCTAGTCCAGACAGCTGCAACACCTGCCTCTATAGAAGTAGAAAACAGCTTTAGGTTTCTTTGGAACTGAATAGGGATTTACTGCTGAGGACCACTTTTTTTTTTTTTCTTCTTTACTTTTTTTCCCCCCCCCATCCATACAAAGACCAGGAAGAAAATACACTGACTACTCTGTTTTCTGCACATGTTATCCTCCTCCACTAGTTTCAGGGAGCTATGTGATGGCTAAGATGATGACTGCCTCAGGTAGAACTGCAGGAGCACTTTCCACATCAATTGTGTTTTACAGCCTGCTTTTATTCGAGGAAGCAATAGATGTGAAGGAATAAACTCTGCACAAAGAGAACATTGACAAAATTACTTACATTGTCATCTCTGAAATTATGGTATTTATACACTCAGGCACAGCTCTAGAAAACACACATACATTCTACCAGAAAACCTTCATGCTACTTGCAAACCAAAAAAGAAACAGAAAAGATGGATTAAAACAGAAAGTTTTTGCCTGTGGAGACAGACCCCACATCTTTTCCAATGAGAGTAAAACCCAATTGCAGTCAGACTGCAATAGAAAGGTGCCTTAAAGCATATGTAAACACAAACCAAATGGTCTATAGATCACATCCTAAGCTGGTTTTGTAAAAGGTAATAAACCAGAAAGATTCTTCCTTCATGTTAAAAGATACTTCACCACAGCAATTTTGTTATAAGTGAAAAGGACCACCAGCAGAAGAAAAAACACTGATGAAGACCAAAACAAATTTGAATTAGAAAATATTTAAGCTATTTGACAAATGTAGATTCCCCTTCTGTTAAAATTCTCAAAGCAGGGCAATTTTGGACTTCAACTGAAATTCAGCTTGCTGTTGGAATAGAATAAAACTTTCTATTAAACAAAGAAACAAACACCAATAACAACAAAACTCCCCAACAAAACCTACCTAAATAATAAAAAACTACATTTGCATGAGGGAAAGACATTAAAACTGAAAAATAATGATGCTATTTAAAAACTTTTCTATAGACTGAACAACCCAGATGCATTCTTTAAATTTTCAGAAAGTTGGAAAGAGATCAAGCCAAACTACTTGGAAAACCTGTACAGAAGGAGTTTCATGTGCACAGGAAGTACTGGTAATACAAAGCTTAGTTACCAGATTGAATATGATGCTGTTCCTCCCTCAAGGCTCTCCCACTTCCCCAATATCAAAAGAGAGAATGAAGACTTCTGGTCTCTGGTTCAGAGCTACCTGTGTGCTAGCAATCTGGAGTGCTGAATGACACCTCCAGAACAGATGTTGAGGTGTCCTGCTGTTCATGGGAATTGTATAGTCTAATACCCAGCTTGGATGAATGCTATATCTCTGAGACAAACTTTTGGACAAAGGAGACATAACTAGCCAGCAAGATGAACTAACCTGCTTTCTTGTAGGTGACATCCTTCTCATTAACAAGCTGTAATATATAAACCAATTTCACTTTGCAACTAATAAAGCTAACTCTGATTATTTTTTTCAATTTCAGGTCCAAAATGCTTTGAAAAATTAAAATGTATACCAATAAAAAGATTCTTATTCTAAGTTTAGAATTTAGCTACACTTAATGACGTCGAAAACTTTAGTTCTACTGATAAGTCAAGAAAAATCCCAAATCCAACCCTAAAGAACAAAAATCACCGGCACACCAGGAAGAGGCTGTGGATGTCTAAAGTTTAGGGGAGCACAAAATTCCTTTTTCTCACATTATGTGATATGGGATTGCTAGGAGAAATACTTCAGTACCTAGTTTCAGTTTCTTGCATGCTCCTAACTAAAACTAGATTGCTGACATTGCCTATGACATCAGTTTTCACAATATAACCATTCTTTTAACTAGGTGATGCTCAATCACACTGGTCATTATCAATATTATAAATAATAGCATTGCTGCCTAGTTAAAAAAAAGCAATGCTTTGGAAAAAAATGTTGGGTTTTGTCTGTTTGTTTTTCCTATATCCTAACAAATTTCTTTTTTTTCTTGAATAGTGAAATTGAACAATGTTCTAGATTTTCATGCACAGACATCGCCATGTTCCTTTACAAATTGGTTTTTCAGATAGGTCAGTAACTACTCATCCCACAAGTTACACTTTGAGGCTACCGTAAAGTGAACCGAGTAAATTGAGATGCTCTGTACTTCCTCTGTTTCTTGATTTACCTGTATTTAATGAGACAGCAACGCTGAGTGGGACTGCTGCCTTCCAAGGAAACCTCTGAAAAATAACCAAGGAAAGCTTTTTTCAAGATTTTGAGTCTTGGAAGCCCAAGAGATGCAACTGCTATGTCTGGCAGGTCTCTAGCATGATTTTGCCATAAGCAGGATTCAAACAATTTTAAATACATCATCGGGGTTAACTCAGGGCTTTTCAGAACAATAATCTCCACCTCCAAAGTACAAAAACACTTAATGGTTTGACCCAGGACTCTTTAGAGTTAATGGAAATATCATAGAATCATAGAATCATAGGGGTTGGAAGGGACGTCAAGAGATTATCGGGTCCAACCCCCTGCCAAAGCAGGCTCCCTAGCTTATATTGCACAGATAGGTGTCCAGACAGGTCTTGAATATCTCCAGAGATGGAGACTCCACAAGCCCCTGGGCAGCCTGTGTCAGTGCTCTGCCATCCTTACTGTGAAAAAGTTCTTCATCATATTGTTGTGGAACTTCCTGTGCTCCAACTTGTGGCCATTGCCCTTTGTCCTGTCCCCACAACCGCTGAAAATAAGCTGGCTGTTTTCCCTTGTGTACCACACTTGTTGCAGAGGTGCTCCAGGCCCTTAATCACCTTTGTGGCCCTCCACTGGACTCTTGCCAAGAGATCCCTGTCTTTTTTGTACCAGGAAGTCCAGAACTGGATACAATACTCCAGGTGAGGCTTGACCAGAGCAGAGTAGAGCGAGAAGATCAC
>VZTU01009216.1:10946-35527 GCA_013400835.1 Zapornia atra
GTGGATGCTATTCCCTCATCAAGCTCGTTGATGAAGATATTAAACAGGACCGGACCCAACACTGAGCCCTGGGGAACACCGCTAGTTACACGTCTCCAGCCAGACTCTGTTCCACTAATCAACACCCTCTGAGCTCGGTCCGACTGCCAGTTCTCTGTCCACCTAACTGTCCACTCATCTATCCCATACTCTCTCAGCTTTGCTATCAGGATGTCATGGGAGACAGTATTAAAAGCCTTGCTGAAGTCAAGGTAGATGGCATCCACTGCTCTCCCTCCATCTACCCAGCCTGTGATGACATCATAGAAGGCTATAAGATTGATCAAGCATGATCTTCCCTTGATGAATCCATGCTGACTACTCCTTATAACCTTCTTCTCTTCTAATTGCTTGGAGATGGCATCCAGAACAAGCTGTTCAAAGTAGTGTCAAACAATGAAAAACCAGTACCGTTGCTTCACTGTAAAATATGTCACAGTTTCCTAGAAAGAGTCAACAGAGAACAGTTTTAAAAGAATACTTTTCTTAATTATGTTTCAAACTCATCCTGAAAAATCCCACTATTTTAGGAAAAGCCCCAACAAGAACTAAATGAAAAAAGTGTTCTTAGGAGAGTCCTTATCATTTCATGAAAATGAAGCACTTCTCTGAGTTTTTTATATAATGGATATAAATTGTTGAACAGAAGATTGCAATATAAATATTTCTTGCTTAAGCTGGAATGGAGACAACCACATAATATTTGGCTCAGACCTCAACAGGTTCAACAAAATTAATATCACAAGACTTTTCAGATGAAGCGCTTGAGATGTATATCTTGATTGATGAAAGTGAACCCATTCCAAGCTCAGATGAGAAAAAAAAATCAAAAAAAGGAAAAAAGATCCCTGTGTACGATCACACAGTTGGCAGCTATGCAGATCAAACAAAGCAATACCTCATTGCTCATGAGACAATGAGAGGAACTGATGTTGTATTTGACAGTTTCACAGGCATCATCTCTAATAAGGGCATAGTTCAGTGTAAGAGCATTAGCCAGCAAACTACACTGCTGCCTGTTTGTAGTTTCTGGAGACATAAAATGTGATATGTGCCACAGGGCATAGGCCAAAATGTGCTCTGGGATATTGCAGGCTATACATAGTGGAAATGACATGCTTCAGCTCTTGAGTAATTTTCCCTTTAGCAGTTGGGTTTTAAAAAACCAAATATCTAATGGAAAATATTGGACCACCAGACAAAAAATAATTATAAAATTTAGAAAAGCAAGTAAGCGCCTGAAGAATTCTTCCAAATAGAGTAAAAATTGTCTGGCCAAGAATTCCAGCTGGTGAAAAATAGTCAAATACAGGGTAAGATATGACCTGAATAATCATTGTAATTTCAAGACCACTATTTCAGTAAAAGAATTGGTTTTGATATTGTCAAGATTTATGGTTGCATGAAGAAAAGGTTTCTAATGTACAAGGTGAATATCTTTAGAGACACTTAAATAGCTTTTAAAGTGTGTCATTATTATTGTTCTCTATCGTTATTTGTTATTCATACAGCATCTCACCATCTGCCAGAAGGTTCATAGGCACATAATAAACCAGAAGAAATGGGACTAACTAGTACCTTTATTGACAGGTTCAGTAATAACAGAATAGGATGAAAGAATGAAGATATGTAACTACAATTCTATTATTTTAATTAGTGGAATATTAAATGCACACCTTTATCAGGAAAGATAGCATTTTTAAGAAATTAATCCCATACAAGGGTTTTCCTCTTACAAATCAAAATAAATTAAAAACAAAAAGAAAAAAAAAGTCTTTTTCCATTATGTTTATGCAATTGTGCAGTAAGAGAGATTTTCTCTTATACATGTGTTACTTAATCCAAAGGAATATTATTCTCACTACCAACTCTGCATTTTTAAGATCTTTAAAAGCATTATATGATTATAAGGAGCAATGGCTTCAAGCTGAAAGAGGGTAGGTTTAGGGTAGACATTGGGAAGAAATTCTTTGCTATGTGGGTGGTGATGTACTGGCATAGGTTGCCCAGAAAGGTTGTGGAAGACTCATCCCTGGAGGCATTTAAGGCCAGGTTAGATGGGGCTTAGGGCAACCTGATCTAGTGAGGGTGTCCCTGCCCATGGCAGAGGGGTTGGAACTAAATGATTTTTGAGGTCACTTCCACCCAAAGTATTCTATGATTCTATATAGAATATGTTAAAAGCTGGGCATCAAAGAACTAGAAAATATTTGGCTTGCAAAGACTAGAGGTGCAGATGGAAACTGAAGTTGAAGTAGCAGAACAGAGAAGCTTTTAACAATGCCTTTTTTTTTTTTTTTTGGTGAAATATGCAACCTCTCAAATACATTTATTAGGAATCAGAAGTTTTCTTCTCCCTGCAAGGAAGTTTGCTTTTCATAAAGAAAAACGTAGTGTTATTTTGAATTCATTTGATGGATTGTTAACCATATGTTTTCCTACTTTTACACTGCAAACATCCACACCCTGTACCCATTCTTAAATGTCTATAAATGTTTAAGGAAGGAAACAAAGGTTTGGTTTTGTGTTTGCAATAAATAGGATTTCAAAAATTCTCATTAAATCATCATTCCCTAAAACTTCCCTGAAATGTAGCTTATATTTTGAGTTAAGTTCTTGGATTTGTTCATGTACCACATCTATCCTTATCTATATCCTTCAATAATTGGAGAAAAAAGACACGCACGCACACACACACATACACACATATATCCATCCCCCACCTTTCATCTGTTTGGTTTTGGTTGGTTGGATTTTGAGGTCTTAAGCAAGACATTAACTCAGTTACTTGCCAAAACTATTTTGAGTTGGTATAATATTTTTGTTCTTACACTACTGACTTAGCTTACATAAACTCAGAATTCTTTATTGAACACTTTGATACACAAATGAAGGGTAATGTTCAGTGACATTGAAATTCATTATACTTAATCTCACTGCTACAGATATGGACATGAATTGTTTCACTAAATTCTTTGATCCATTTATTAACTAGTAAAAACATGTAAAATACTTTCCAATAAAAATAATTTTATTAAAATCTTACCTTCATATACTCTAACAAAATGCTTGGCATTAAGGTACATGTGCTAGAACACGGACATTTCTTTTATAGATTCTCTTGCCAAGAAGGCTCCATCACAGGCTTTTGTTCACAGATCTCCAGTATCTGATTTTGGGAGACTCCTGAGTTTAAAGTCTCCCCAGGGTTTCGAAGAGTTTAGTGGCTGATCTAGAAAACTGAATGTCCAGGCCAGATAGCTGCATGACATTGCTCCTGAGAATTAGAATCAATGGCACAAGCAATATCAGATAATTCGTGGATTTCTAAAACATATTTTTTGAACACTATCAAAAGTACATGTCCAAGGAGATGTACACATTTTGAATGAGCACATAAGTTACATTCAAAGTTTAAAAGAAGGCATTGTATATACTGAAAATGAGTTGGATTATTTCCATAGTTATTACTTAGTTGTAACTGTTTAAGACTTTTTTTATCTTTCTGCTCTAGTAAGTGTACTTTGCTTTGCTTCATAAAAAGTAATGAAGCCTAGAAATATAAAACCTCATTATAGATTTTTTCCATTAAAAGTTTGCTGAGATGATAGAAGAAAACAGCCATTACTGTGTGCAGATTATGATGTCAATGGATCAGAGAGGTTTCATTTGATACACCTGAAAAACAACACTGTTGCATCATTTACGCTGAGGAAAAAGATTCAGCTGAAACACTTAAAGAGAAAAAAAGTTCATACCAACAAGGGAATATTTTGGTTTTACACTTTTCTCTTGAAATTCCCCATTATCTTTTGTTTCTGAGGAGTTTTTCCCTTCCTCCTCCTTTTTTCTTTGAAGTTTAGTGTACTTATCCAGAGCTTTTAATCTTAATGAATATTTTAAGTATATTCTTTGTTTTAACAAACATTTATTCATCATAGAACTTCTTCTACATGTACACAATCTTAATTCTAACTTTTTTTTCCCCTACAAACTCTGTTTGGCTTCTTGAAATAGAAATTCTTCAATAAATTGCTATATTCACCCATATAAAAATCTTATACATAGAGACACTTTGCATTTTTAAAATCCTAAATAATCATTTATCTCTTACATCTCCTACGCCCTTTTATCACCCAATATCCCTATTATGGAAATTTATTTTTTAATAAAAGACTATGCAATATTAAAAAGCATCACACAGTTTCTGCTCATCACTATTACTCATTATATACAGACACAGTTTGAACAAACATCAATTTGAATGGAACCATACCTAATTAAACAAGAGATTAAGAAGATATTGCAGTTCTGTTTCTAAGAAACAAGGAAAAAAAATCAGGAGCAATTCTAACTGAAGTTCAGGTTATTTCCGTATTATTATTATGAGCTTTAAAGAATTTTAATAATTCACAATTCTAGTGCCATAAAAACTTTTTTTTTCTACAAAAGAGGGTGCATTAGGAGTGCAACTTTTGCTTCATTATAGGATATTTTGGCATTAGCAAAACGTTCATGCCTCACTATGCCTGAAGAGTTTGATTTCTAACAGTTAACTCACAAAGGTTGAAATTCTTATTTTAAAATGGGACAATGAAAATGCTCTACTGCTCCTGCAATACTGCTTCCAAATCCTTCACACTGCAGTGAAGAATTTTCATACAAGTTTATCTTATGGTCACTAAGAAGGAAAGTCTTGTTCAGGACAGCCTTAGCTGCAGTGACCATGAGTTGGTGGAGTTCAGGATCTTATGTAGGAATAGAATACCAAGCAGTATCATGACCCTGAACTTCAACAGGGCAAATTTGGCCTTTTCAGGCAATTGCTAGGAAAAATCCCATGAGACAGGGTACTAGAATGAAAAGGGGACAAGACAGCTGGTCTTCAGTGTCGTGGTCATTCAAGGACCACGTCTTCCAAGCTCAATATCAGAGCATCCCATCAGGTAGGAAATCAAGAAAGGGAACCAGAAGACCCACATGATTAAACAGGGGACTACTGGGCAAACTCAAGTGGAAGAAGAGAGTCTATAGGTCATGGAAAGAGAGGGTGAATAATTGGGAGAAATGTAAGGCTGTTGTCAGAGAAGGTAGGGAGGCAACTAGGAAAGTTAAGGCCTATTAGAGTTAAACCTTGAAAGGGAGGTCAAGGACAACAAAAAGGGCTTCTGCAAATGTGCTGCAGACAAAACGAACACTAGAGGCAATGTGGGCCCTCTGCTGAATGAGGTGGGTGCCCTAGTGACAAAGAATGCTAAGAAGACAGAGCTACTGAATGCCTTCTTTGTCTCTATCTGTACTGCTGGAGACTGTCAGAGAAAGTCAGGATCAACGAGAAGTTTGCCTTGGTTGATGAGGACTGGGTTAGGCATCAGTTAAGCAATCTGGACATCCATAAATCATAGAATCATAGAATATCCTGAGTTGGAAGGGACCCATAAGGATCATTGAGTCCAACTCCTGCCTCCACATCAGACCAGCCAATTCAGAACATGTGACTGAGTGTATCATCCAGACACTTCTTAAACTCAGTCAAACCCCATGGGTCCTAATAGGATGCACAAATGGGTACTGAGTGAGCTGGCAGAAGTCATTGCTAGGCCACTATCCATCATCTTTGGTAAGTCGTGGGAAATAGGAGAGATGCTTGAGGACTGGAGGAAAGCAAATATCACTCAAGTCTTCTTAAAGGGGAAGAAGGAGGACCCATGTAACTACACACCAGTCAGCCTCACCTCCATCCCTGGAAAAGGGATGGACCGACTTATTCTCAGTGCAGTCTCTAGGCATATAAAGGATAAGAAGGTCATTAGGATCAGCATGATTTTACCAAGGGGAAGTCATGTTTGACCAATCTGATCGCCTTTTATGAAGACATAACCAGGTGGATAGATGATGGTAGGGCTGTACATGTGGTGTACCTTGACATCAGTAAAGCATTTGACACCGCCTCCCACAGTATCCTTGAGGTTAAACTGAGGAAGTGTGATCTGGAAAGTCAGTTAGTGAGGTGGATTGTGAACTGGTTGAAAGAAAGAAGACAGAGAGTTGAGGTCAATGGAACAGAGTGTAGCTGGAGGCCTGTATCTAGTGGACTCCCTCAGCTGTTGGGACTGGAACCAGTACTATTCAATATATTCATCAATGACCTGGATGAGGGAACTGAGTGTACCATCAGCAAGTTTGCTGATGACACAAAACTATAAGGGGAGGCTGACACACCAGAGGGCTGTTCTGCCAGCCAGTGAGATCTGGACAGGCGGGAGAGTTGGGTGAGGAGAAATTTAGGGAAATATAACAAGGGCCATTGTAGAGTCCTGTATCTGAGGAAGAATAACCCCAGGTACCAATAGAGGTTGGGGATGGACCTGTTGGACAGCAATATAAGGGAAAGGGACCTAGAGGTCCTGGTGGACAGCAGGATGACCATGAGCCAGCAATGTGCCCTCATGGCTAAGAAGGCCAATTACATTCTGGGGTGTATTAGAAGGAGTGTTGTTAGTAGGTCAAGAGAGGTTCTTCTCCCCCTCTACTCTGCCCTGGTGAGGCTGAATTTGGAATATTGTGTCCAGTTCTGGACCCATCCATTTGGGAAGGACAGGGAGCTACTTGAAAGAGTCCAGCGCAGGGCCACGAAGAAGATTAAGGGTGTGGAACACCTTCCTTATAAGAAGAGGCTGAGGGAACTGGTCCTTGGAAGAGAAGAGGAGACTGAGGGGTGACCTTATTAATATTTACAAATATGTCAAGGATGAGTGTCAGGAGGATGAATTCAGGGTCTTCTTAGTGATGTCCAAAGCGTGCAAGCTGGAGCAGAGGAAGTTCCATGTGAACATAAGGAAAAACTTTTTCACTGTGAGGGTGAGAAAGCACTGGTACAGACTGCCCAGAGAGGTTGTAGAGTCTCCTTCTCTGTAGACATTCAAAACCCTCCTGGATGTGTTCCTGTGTGACCAAATCTTGGTGATCCTGCTCTGGCAGGAGGGTTGGACTAGATGGTCTTTCAAGGTCCTTTTCCAACCCCTAATGTTCTGTTTTTCTGTAATCTATCACAGTCTCTTCAAGTGATAGCCAATCCAGTGTTTGGGTGATTTTTTTTTTTAATTCATTAACGGGCATATTCCGCTCAGAAACTCCAGAAACATCCTTTCAACACATAATTGTAAAATTTATTTAGTGTTTGTTTTCTTGATCTTTCTCTCTTTCTTTTATATATATATAAATAAACAAATAATATTTGGTTGATATAATGCAGCTGAATAAGCCAGAACAGGTATGACATAAGTAATCCTTTTCCCGACTTATGCTTCTGAATAGAATCACAATTTCCACTCAGCCTTTTGCTGTCCTTTTCTGCTGTAGAACATGGTAAATAAACAGAAATAAAATGTATTGCATAAGGAAGTCTGGATGGAAAACATTTACAGACATGAGTTATGGAACATTTTATATTATTTGAAAATTATACTTGTGAACAATAATTGCAGTTTAAATTCATATGATTTCATTGAAACATGGGAAAGTTCAGGTTTTATGTAGTTGTATGCTCTCTCCATATATACTCAAGTGATAATTATTAGTCTGAAGGTCTGGACAGTTAAGGGTCTCATTATCTACAGAAACAGCTTAACAGATGTAGCACAAATAATACCAATATCAGTTTTTTGGTTTGGGTCCTTGAACTACTACTTTTAGAACTGAAATATAGTTCTTCTCTATTACAGAATAGCACTTTGGGGCATTCAACTAGAAACAACAGAAACACTAATAATTTCAAAACAAAACACTAAATAATTTCAAAAGTCAGTATTTTTCAAGAGATACCCACATTTTATGGGCACAAAACTAAAACATTCTGCTTGAACACAAATTATCATCCCCTGACATTTTATTTTTTTGTCAGCATCATTTTTTAAGTATGATTTAACACAACAAACCGTAAATTGCACTGAGTTTTATTTTATGATAACATATCAGGGAACTATTGCTGAATCAGACATATATAAAAACCTTTGAATTTTAGTTTACATTTCTGTACTCAACCTTAATTTTCTCCCCTTAGTAATGCATAATATACACCCCTAGGGACACAGACCTCTGTGGGAAACCAGGCTGCTTGCAACCACACAGGACCCTGTTTTCACTAACCATGGGTGGCAATAATTTCATTTTTATGATCTAAGATTTTGTCTTCTTCTGTTAAGGGAGGAAGAAAAAGAAAAGGAAATAAACCTGCTACACACAATGATAATAAAATTATGAACGGCTAGATGATCAAAGCAATAACATCTAATGTGTCTAGAACTAGATGGATGTGACTTGATTTTACTTTATAAGCTTCTGTAAAGTTGGTTCTGAATGACAGATCAGTCCATATCTCTTGTACTTAATACTTCAAATGTATTTACTAGACACACGATTTCCAAAAGGATACAAACCATGAAAGCATATGAGAACAAAGCAAACAAAATATTTGACATTTCTGCTGATAGTTAACTGCATTTTAAAAGCAACTTGCAAGCATGAAAATGTCTACTTTCTGTAAGAAATTTAGATTCAGACATTGTAGTAATCAGTTAAAATTTGAAATTTAAAGAAGCAATGAAATTAAAGCTTTTTATTGAAAAGACTATTTCACAACTGTCACTTAGGATGTAATCATCATGATATTAAATTCAACAAGTGTTTATCACTGTCTACCTAGAAAAAAAAAATCATTCATATTACCCATGATGATAGAAGATATCTTATGCTTAAGAAATCAAATCAGAGAGCAGTAAATATGACTTGAATGAGAAACTGCTTCAGCTCCTGTTAAATTCTGAAGGTACTTTTAGCAAATCCTCCTCTGAATAAGCCACTGCTGATCGGCCTTTGCCTAAATCCTAAACTGTCATAGTTTAACGCTGTGGTGGTTTTGGCCCTAACTAGAGGCCAAAATCTCACCAAGCCACACGCTCACTCCCCCCTTCAGCCAAAAAGAGGAGAAAATAGACATTGGAAGGCTTAGGACTTGAGATAAGGACAGAGGGATCACTTTCCAATTAGTGCAATGGGCAAAACAGGCGCAGCACAGAATAAAGGAAAGTGATTTATTACTACTTACTACAACTCATACACCCCGTCAACTGGAACGAGACAAGAAGCGGCCAGGTCTTCAAGCACCTTCCCCCCACCCCTCCCTTCTTAGCAAACTTAAAAAATCATCACAATCTTACTCCCTTCTTCCCCCTCCAACATGGTGCGGGGAGGGGCAGGGAATGGGCAGTGGGGTTCCGGCGATCCCACACAAGCTGCTTTTCTTCCCCAGATATTATCATTTCTACTTCCCCCCACCCCTCGCCTCTTCGCACTCTTGACTTTAATCATAGATTCGCTCCCTTCTTCCCTCCCGTTCGCAGTACAGGGGGGGCAGGGAATGGGGAGTGGGGATTTTCAGTCCGTTCCTCCTGAGCTGTCTTCCATCTCAGCTTGGGGGAGGGCATTCCACATACACACCACCTTCCCCTGTGGCACTGTGGGGTCCCACCCACGCGAGAGTCATGTCCACAAACTTCTGCAGCGTGAGTCCTCTCTATCGGGGAGTCTTCTCCTCACCACAGGCCTCTCAGCAGGACTCTCCCCTCCATAGGGTGCAGACATCCGGGTCCAGACCCCTGGGCCAGGTTCCCCACAAAGTCACAAGTCCCCTGGCAAACCTGCTGAGGCGTGGATCAATCTTCACAGGGCATAGATGTCTCTGCTCCCTGTCCTCATCCATGGGCTTCAGGCGGGACACCCTTTTCACCATGGTCTCCCACCACGAGCTGCAGGGGAAACTCTCTTTTTGCATTCTTCACCCATCCTGCAGGCCTGGCCTTGGAGTCTGCGCAGCTTGTTACATCTTCTCACTCCCGCTCCGGTGGCAAAGTGCGCCTGCCAGCAGTTATGTTTTCTCCTATATGTGATTCACAGAGGTGCTATGACCAGCTCGGATAGGCTTAGTCTCAAATTTGGCCTTGAATAGACCAATGTTTTCAAAATATGGGGCTTGCAGAAAGCTGTAACTGCAGCTTACAAAAGCCACTGAAGCAGCACAGCTACACAAAACTGCAACAAACACCCATGACAGCAACTAAGCACCATGCAGCTGCTCAGTCACTGCTCTCCCAGTGGAGTGGTGGAGATAATCAGAAGAGTAAAGTGAGAAACTCATGGATTGAGATATGGACAGTTTAATTGTAAAGCACACAAGCAGACCTAAACAAGGAATTAAATCACCATTTCCCACAATTTTGCCATCTCCAGGAAAGCAGGGGGACATCATGCATAGCAGTCACTTGGGAAGACAAATGTCATGACTCCTAATGCCGTGCCATGCCATGCTGCCCCCTCACCACCCCCACCCCCCTTTCCTTTTCCTTCTTCTTTCCTCAGCTTTTTATTGCTGAGCATGAAATCACGTGGCACAGAATATCCCTCTGGTCAGTGGGGTCAGCTGTCTCAGCTGTGCCCATCCCAAATTCTTGTGTGCACCCAATTTACTCACAGGTGGGGTGGGGTGAGTAAGCACTGCTTAGTAGTAATAAAAACATCCCTATGTCATCAACACTGTTTTTGGCATAAAAAACAAAACACAGCCCCATACTAGCTACTATGAAGAAAATTATCTCCATCCCAGCCAAAACCAGCACACAGATTCCTATGTGACTTTAAATATTGCTTATTTTCTTACTATACTGCCCTGAGCAGCACTTACATAGTTGTACCTGGAATTTGATAGCATTTTAAAAATAAATATAAAATAATCAATTTTTTGGTAAGGCTTCTTAGTAAAAAATTTAGAAATATGCATTTGAGTGTTTTTTTTTTTCAAAATACAACTTCTTTTTAATCCTTTCCTCATTTCGGTTTGTGTCACCTGGTCTTCTCCCATCTGCTCACTTGTTTTCTGGCGTTCCAGGAAAATTTACCTTCAAAGGTTGCTCTCTAGCAGAAGACTTCCCAATTATCAGTGTGGTTACAAATATAGCACAAAAATAGGGTACGCTGCCAGGAAAAGAATTTTAGTTCCTTTTCTTTTCCCTGAAGAAATCAGTGTGATTTCTATTCTGGCAGAAGCAGCTGAGAATCAACAACCACATTATTTTTATGTTGTGATCTATGTTTTTGCCAAGACTATGACAAATAGCAAAGGCTAGCTTTACGTGTTATTTGGGAAACACATGGGTAAAACAAACAAAAGAGAGCAAAAGCCCTAAAAAACAGAAAATAATACAGAGTACCAGAAGTAGAGTGACAAGATTCACCATGTCTCTCTTGGTTATAATCCTTATTTGCCAGTACACATCACTGCAGTCTAGTTGTTCTTCTCATCTATGTCAGTTTTCACTATATTCTGCAGTGTGTTAATTCCTAGGAGTTCATGCAGCAATTCATATCATGATCTATCAGTACCGTAAAAAATCTTCTAAAAATTAAACACACTTATTCTAATTACTGCTGAAATAGCTTCAGACAGATAAACAACCAATGCATTTGAATAGTTAATACTTTTACAAAACTAACACATTTCTCATTCTTCTAGAAACTCACCCAATAACTCAGCATTCTATTTGTTAATCATCATGGCTGTTGAGGATGGGTAAATTCATCAAGAGACAAAATAAATTCCAAGTATTTTGTATCAAGTTGAGCAATGGAAAAAAATAAACTTTCCCTTACGTGTATCCTGACATTGAATATTTTTCAAAAATTGGTAAAACTGTTTGACATATACATGTTCCATCATATTTAATCAAGACTTTCAGTTCATTCAAAGGAAAGTTGTGTGGAAATTGTTTATTTTTAAAATATTTTAAAGAAGATTTGCTAAGAATTTAAAATGTAAGGAAGACAGACAGCTATAACAGCACTATTCAATAATATGAAGTGAGAGATCCATATTCATATATGTGTTTGTCATAGATTTCCTTATCTCATTTGAGTGTTTTGACTACTTGGGGATGAATTTTTCAGTCTTGAATATATTTAGAATTTTTCAAGCCCTTCAGATATTTTATGTTCTATTATTAGAATTAGATCAAGTTAAAAAAAATTACGTAATATTTAATAAGTAGCAATTTATAATATAAAATGATATTACCATTTGCATTAGGAAAAACTATTGTTACAAATTCTGAATAAAAGAGATACATTAGTGTAGCAGGGAATCAAAGCTATTAAAATGCTTCAGGTTTGTTACATCCAGACAGCTGATCTACTGAAAGTAAAAGATAACCATTAATGGTTATATAACAATAATTTTGCCATTTTGGTTTTGTCTTTCAAGGAGCATGAAACTTATTTTAGGTTTTATGGTCTGTTTCTTTGGTTTTAGAAATATCATGAACTTAAATATTTAATGTCAAGTCTATGCAACAATAGGAGCATATATAGATATAATTACTACAGGGACATTGGTAAGTATGTAAAGAATTTCTAAAGTTTAATAGCATTTTATGTAGTCATTCAGTTAATTACTCAGCATAATTCTTTCATAATTTATTACTACCACAGTATCATTTAAGTTTGTAGCACGACATCTTACCAAAAAATTCTGAAGCCATGTGGAGGCAGCTGGTACATACATAGCAGATAAATTATTGAATGAATATATTCCTAATGTGGTTGGAAATTATCATAATTAGTTTTCTTTACTCTAATCAAAATACTTTAGGTTGCCATTTAATCAAATACATCATCATTTTAAACATAGAATAAGTTACTGACAGAACAATTAATTATTTTTTTTAAGATCCTGTACTCTAAATTGGTAGGAGTAAAATAATTTATTTTATACACATACACTGTTTTCCTATAATTTTAAAAATAGAATATCTAAAAGATATTGGAGGAGAGCACTTCATTAATCTGTGCCACGTATGTTGATGTAGATGCTACCAGGGATCATATGTTAATTACAAGCAAAGTAAGATTAGGATATGCATTAGTTGATATTGGCTAAAGTATGATCATAAAATTTATCTCTGAAGTAAATGTGCTCAGAAATCATTACACTATTAGATAAAAGCAAAATAATTTTCCTTTCCAGAGTTCACTTTAACATGGCATGAAAACATAAGCTTATTAAAAAAAAAACAACCAAACCACCACTTAGTTTTTATATCTTCAAATGTCATTTCTTACTGGAATTTGAGTACACAGAGGTATGAAGGAGGGTGAAAACAAACAAACAAAAAAAACCCCAACCAAAACTTATAAAGCATCCTTTTTGCCTAGATTGCCATTCTATTTTGCATATATTTTTGAAAAAGTTTGGTTACTATAGAGTTATCTTCATCAGCTATGCTTTCCAAAGCCTTTTTTATAATGAAAAGTGACAAGTTTTTATGTTCTTGCTTTCAGCATTTCTTGGAAGTGCTCTGTGAAGGCCATTCCAACTGTATTCATTCAGGAAATGAGTGGGTTCTACATTACATGTTCAGTAAACATAAACTACAGACTTTCTTAATTTTTTATATTACTTTTTCTGACTTTGGGAACACCTCAGAGCTTATAGGATTCACTGAAGTTATTAAATAGATGGCAAAACATTGGAATTATTCTGTTTTACAGGGCATTCTGTTGAATTCCAAAATAATTCCCACTGATGCGATTAAAAGTTTCTCAGTTCTCTTAGAACTTACAAAGTATTTAGTAAGAGGAAAAATAAATGTCTCTTCTGCGTAAATAAATGTCCAAATCAATGAAAGCGTACAATGAATAGATAACATAAGAAAATAGAAAATTAAAGAATAAACCGTGTCATTGTTCATTGCCCAAGTTGAAATTATTTTGAACAGCAGTGTGCAACATGATTTTTGGGTGAAACACCACACTCTGGTCTAGGTCTGCCTGAAAATGTCTATGTTTCAAGAAAAGTCAGCTATATAATTTCTTCTGACTTCTTTACACATCAAATCGTTACTGAGATAGTGTCATTCTCCAGTTCCTCCATAGGACTAGCAGCCTCCCACAGCTAAGTTTCAGGTGCACATCTCTAAAAACTTAAGCCACAATGAGAACAGAGAACTGTTTGTTCAGTGGCAGCATTCCTGTGGCAACATAATCCATCTCTGTGGAGCCTGATGATTTCAAAGGCTCTGTTTCACTGCATTCAGAAACTTCCTTAAGGCATATTAAACATTCATTAAGAGAGCTGCACACTATACAAGAATACTGCAGTGAAACAAGTTCTCCTCTGTTTGTGCTGAGACATGTAAGAAAGGGATGACTAAATATCAACTGTATATACTCTGAAAATTAAATGGAAACTCAGCGACATCCTAGTTTTGCATTTCAGGTATACAAAAATATTAACTAATATTAGAATTACAGTATAATGCCTTTTACGGTATCAAGGCAGTTTTAAGGCATTAGTGTATTTTTCCTTTCAGAAAACTGATAACTATCTCAAATAATGTATGAGATTGTAAATGGAAAGAAATAAATTTTAAAACCTTCAAATCCGCACTTCATTCACTAGGCTCATCAGCTAATCCAATATTATTAGAAACAGTTTTCTGTACAAACATGCTATAGAGATATGAAACTGAACTTCAAAGAGGGGCACTAACACCAGGTAAACATGAGCAAATAAATAAATAAATGAAATTCTCTGTTCTACATTATGTAGAAAAAAAAAAATTAGCTATTCATACAATTTTGGTTTTCAATCCAGCAATTATTCCCACCTCCCATTCTTCTATAATGTTATACTTCAACAAAGTTCCTTACAAGCAGGATCAACTGTTTTTCTACCGAGTCTTAATTCTGACAGAAACTAATCTTCAATAACAGGATTTTCACTCAGTCAAAATGTATTAGTAGGAAAGTTGGCTGTAGGCCAAGTGTCCTATTTTTAGATACTCATATTTTTTAAATTCTTCTGTATTATAAATTAATTTTGTGCAGTCTACAAGAAAATGCATTATTCTTCATTATATGGGTATAGAATTGTCTCAGCCAATAAGCCAATTTCTCTGTAACTATTCAGAATGCAAATCCGTGTACTCTAGCTGAAGGCTATTATCAGCCAGAATGCATGAATTTATATAAGCATTATGTGATTCTTGTAAACACTGATTATGTCATTTTTTATGTTCTGATTGGCCATTGCTCTCAGAACTGCCCACACATGAGCCCCAAACGTGTCTCTGTTTTAGTCTTTGTTACTGTCCTGTAATAAGACTAAAGCTGAGGGGAAACAGGACATAGTACAAATAGACAAGTACCCATGCATCTCAATAAGATTTCCCAACAATTTTTTTAGAAGATAAATTTAAGTTGCTAATAACAATTATAAACTTAAAATATTAATAAGTTTATATGATAAAGACCCCAAATTTCTTTTAGAATAAATACTTATATTTCTGAAAGAAATAAGAATTATAAAATCTATTTCACATTTGTAGAGGAAGGCAGTGTAAACGCCTTTAAAATTTCAAAGCAGGTGCTACTATGGCTATACATGGATTGAAATTGAGAAGAGCAGCTTCAAGGTTAGTTGTTCTTTTGGGTTTGAATGGCAAGGTTTTAGTAGGGAGGAGATATAGGGGATGTTTCTATGACAAGCTGCTAGAAGCTTCCCCCATGTCTGATAGAGCCAATGACAGCTGGCTCCAAGGTGGCCACGTAGCTGGCCAAGGCCAAGCCCATCAGTGACAGTCATAGTGCTTTTAGGAAAGCATACTTAAGAAGGGGCAGGGGGGGCATGGGACGGGGAGGAACAGTACTGGGGAAGGACTCAAGTTGGGGAAGTTTCTGTGTAACTGTCTCCCATGGTAGGGACCCCATGCTGGAGCAGGGGAAGAGTGTGAGGATTCCTCCCCCGAGTGGCAGAGACGAGACAAGGCATGATGAAATGACCACAACCCCCATTTCCCATCCCCCTGTGTTTCTGGCAGGGACGAGGTAGAAAAAATCAGGACTGAAGAAGGGAAGTGTAGCGGAAACTGTTTTAAGATTTAGGGTTTTTTTCTTCTAATTACCCTACTCTGATTTTACTGTTAAATAAATTAACTTCCCCAAGCTGAGCCTGTGATGGTGAATGATCTCTCCCTGTCCTTATCTTCATGCACAAATCTTTCATTACGTATTCTCTCCCCCGTCCAGATGAGAAGGGCAGTGATAGAGCAGCTTTGGTGGGCACCTGGCATCCAGCCAGGGTCAACCCATCACAGCTGTTTAAAGTCAAGCAGTAGAAATGAACTAACAGATACGTCTCAGATATTCACAGAAGTAGTAACTCAGAGAGATGCAAAATTCACACCACAGACATCTGTGAAGGATGAGAAAGAGAACTATCGCACACAGTAGCCTGAGATGAAGGATCTATATAAGAGCACCAAAACTTGCTCAAAAATAAAGGCTAAGACCAAGAATTGTAAAGCAGGAAAGTGCAAGGCAGCATAAGGAGCTACAGATAAAAGGGGAAGGGTAGAGATACCAAAATGAAAGTATGAGATTAACTTACGTGGACTACAAATATCTTGGGTCTAGTCAAATGGGAATGGCAAAAGGAGCACAAAGACTGGGTGAAACAGGCAGACTACGCATTTTCTGGTGTATCAGAATCAGGAACTAAGCCTGGGGCCATATCCTGTGCCCTCAATAATCCCCAACCACCTAGTGGGGCACAGATGTATGTAAGCATCCTACAGCTGTGATGACCCACTATGCAGTTAGGTTATTGAATCTTACTGCTTCTGGGAACCATTAAAAAACTAATATGAATTTTCATTTTTTCATTTTGACTTTTAATTTATACTCTATTCCTTACCAGGGAACTACATTCATTACCTAATTAATTATTTTATTAGGACTGTCCAATTCTACTCATAGCTTTCGGCTATGCTTGCAATGTGTTCTGTATCAGTCACCTGCTTGCTGCTCCTCTTACAAGTCTCCTCCCACAAAGAGTTACAGAAATAGAGCAGAAAAACAATAGCTTCTGACAGTGCAATTACTGTGAGAAGACTCTGTCATGCCTATAGACATATTCCAGATAGAGATCGATGGATAATGAAAAAACTGGATTTTAGAGTACCTACAGGGGTCCAGAGAATGAATATTGGAACAAAGTAAAAATAATGGCTTGTTTGAAAAATTTTGAAAAAAAAATTTGCATAATTTCAATTTAATTTTAAATGTATAAATCATAGAATCATAGCATGGTCTGGGTTGGACAGGACCCCAAGGATCAGAGAGTTCCAACCCCCCTGCCACAGGCAGGGCCACCAACCTCCAGGCCTGTATCTAGACAAGGTTGCTCAGGGCCCCATCCAACCTGGCCTTGAACACTTCCAGGGATGGGGCATCCACCACCTCTCTGGGCAGCCTGTTCCAGCACCTTACCACTCTCTCTGTAAATACTTCCCCCTAATACCTAATCTAAACCGTCCCTCCTTTAGCTTCAATCCATCCCCCTTGTCCTGCCATTATCTACCCTTTAAAAAAGTTTATTCCCCTCCTGTTTATAGGTTCTCTTCAGGTACTGGAAGGCTGCAATGAGGTCCCCCCGCAGCATTCTCTTCTCCAGGCTGAACAAGCCCAGCTCCTTCAGCATCTCTTTGTAGGGGAAGTGCTCCAGACTTCTAACCATCTTTGTGGCTCTCCTCTGACCTTTCACCAACAGTTCTACATCTTTCTTGCATGGGGGGCCCCAGATCTGGACACAGTACTCCAGGCAGAGTAGAGAGGGACAATCACCTCTCTGTCCCTACTGGCCACCCCTCTTCTGATGGAGCCCAGGATACCATTGGCCTTGCGAGCTGCAAGAGCACACTGCTGGCTTAAGTTTTTTGTCCACCAGAACCCCCAGGTCCTTCTCAGCAGGGCTACTCTCAAGGAGCTCATCTCCCAGTCTGTATCTATGTCTGGGATTCCTCTGGTCCAAGTGCAAGACCTTACACTCTGCTGTGTTGATCCTCATTAGGTTCACCCGGGCCAACCTTTCCAGCCTGCCAAGATCCCTCTGGATGGCTTCCTTTCCTTCTAGGGTGTCGACCACACCACTCAGCTTGGTGTCATCCACAAACTTGCTGAGGGTACACTCAATTCCATCATCAATGTCATTGATAAAGATGTTAAAGAGCACCTTTCCCAAGACAGACCCCTGGGGGACCCCATTTGTCACCAGCCTCCACCTGGACAAAGAGCTCTTGACCACCACCCTTTGTCTGCATCCTTTCAACCAATTCCTTATCCACTGGATGGAGATCTTGGCCAACAATTCCTTAAACAGCCTAAGGTTTGCTCTCCTAAAGTTCAGGGTCCTGATCCCACTCTTTGCCAGGCCCACAGTCCTCGAGATCACAAACTCCACCAGGGCATGGTTGCTGCAGCCCAGGCTGTGTCCAACCTTAACACCTTTAATGATCTCCCCCACATTGGTGAGCACCAGGTCCAGCTACACATCACCTCTGGTTGGTCTGTCCAATACCTGAACCAGAAAGTTGTAATCCATGGACTCCAGGAGTCTCCTGGATCTCTTGCAGCTCGCCGTGTGGTTTTCCCAGCAGATGTCTGGGTGGTTAAAGTCCCCCATCTGGATGAGTGCCTGCGACCGCGATGCCTCCCGCAGCTGAAGAAGGAAGGCCTCATCAGCAGGCTCTCCTTGACCAGGTGGCCTGTAGTAGACCCCTATCACCAGCTGTCTATTATTATTCCCATACCTAATCCTGACCCACAGGCTCTCAACCTGCTCCTGACCACTTCTCAGGGGGACCTCCTCACAGTCTATTCACTTTATAAGATAGAGGACAACTCCCTCACCCTTCCTACCTAGCCTATCCTTTCTAAAAAGACAATACCCTTCTAAAGGGGTATTGCAGTTATAGGAATAATCCAACCATGTTTCCATGATAGCAACTAGATAATTTTCCAAGGACATCACAGTTTCCAACTCCTCCTGCATTTACCCATGCTGCGCACATTGGTATAAAGGCACTTCAGCTGGGCTTTCTGACTCACCACCTTTTTAGGGGAGACCTCCCTCAAACCTCTGGGAGGAATCTCAAGGTTTTTTTCCCAGTGCTTCCTAAAGGGACATTAGAAGGTTCCAGAAGGGGGGTCAGCAACATTACCTCCTCTGAAGAGTCCCCAGCAGATCCTATGTGACACATCAGAGGTATTTCCCCACAATCTCCTAGAATCACAGCATCTCCAAGCCCTTCTCTGTCCTTCACTGAATTCCACCCTCTTCCTCCACTGGATCTAGTATAAAGCTGCAGGCTACTTGCTCCACCCTATTGTATCCCCTTCCCCCTTCCTACCTAGTTTAAAGTCCTGTCAATAAGGCTTGCCAGCTCTTGGGATAGGATTCTTTTCCCTCTTGGAGACAGGTGACACCTGTCTGCAGCCATCAGGCCAGGTGCTGAGTAAACAATCCCATGATCAAAAAACCCAAGGTTCATCAGGCAGCCTCAGACCCTCAGCCCGATTCAACATCTCTGTTTTCCTAGCCCACTCCATGTTCTTTTCCACCCCAGATGGGATAGAAGAAAATACCATTTGCACTCCCCCTCCCTCACAGCCTCCCTAAACCCCTGAAGTCTCTTTTGATACTTCTCAGGCTTCTCATCACTGCCTGCCTGAAAAATGACTAATGGATAGTAATCAGAGGGATGAACCAGATCTGTGAGTTTTCTAGTTATGTCCTTGATCCGTGCCCCAGGGAGGCAGCACACTTCCCTATGGGTAGGGTCTGGTCTGCATATGGGGCTCTCTGTTCCCCTGAGAAGGGAATCCTCAACCAAAATCACCTTTCTGTCCTTCCTGGAAGAGGCAGTCTTGAGGCATAGAGTTAACTGCCTCATCCTTGACAACCTCTCAGGGGGACCGTCTCCCACCTTCCCACTTTCAACTCCCAGTGCCTCAAACATATTGCTTAGGGGGACCTGGGGAAGCAAGGTAGGCAGGGAGGGGGTTTGCCCACGATGCCAAGCTGGGACTCTCTTCCAATCCTCTCCATTTCCAGGTCTCCCTGGTACCTCAAGATCTGTCGTGGCTCTGGCTGTGCCAGCTCTGAGAAACTGACCTTTGGGACTCAATGCAGTTTATTTGCTGGGAGCTAAGAGCCACACAGCCACTTGGTTATACCTCCCAACAGGATGGGGGAGAGAATCAGAAAAGTAAGAAGATTCATGGGGTCAGATAGAGAGAGTTTAATACATAAAGCAAAAGCCATGCACAAAAGCAAAGCAAAAAAAAGGAATTCACTCAGCAGCTTCCCATCCCAGTTTTTTTACTGCTGAGTATGATGTCACATGATATAGAATATCCCATTGGCCAATTAGGTTCACCTGTCCCAGCTGTGTCCCCTTCCAAGTTGTTGTACACCCCCAGCCTACTTGCTGGTGGGGTGGTTTGAGGAGAAAAGGCCTTGATTCTATATAAGCACTGCTCAGTAGTAACATCCCTGTGTTATCAAAACCTTTTTCAGCACAAATCCAAAACACAGCCCCATACTAGCTACCAGGCAGAATATTCACTCTACCCCAGCCAGAATCAGGATATTTTTCAATTTTTTTCCTCAATAGCAATTTTTAATAAAATAATAATTTATGTTATACCACTGCCCTTAACAGAGTCAGAAGAGGAATAAGGGGAAGAAAATGTTGTCAATTGTTTTGAACATAGAACTCAAATTAAAGCATTCAGAGTAAGTATTAATTACTCAAAAGGATTCACCGTTTTCCCTTTGTTTCATTTTGGTAACTACTGGGAGGTAAAATAGGAAAATTTATGGAGTACGGAACTGATGTAATTAAAGATAATATAGAGTCTGGTAGACATGCTTAGCAACGATTTCTTGCTTCTATTCTTTTAATAACTTCAGTGGCCAAGCCATAACTTGTAACTCATTTAAATATTCAAAATTAACAGTGACCGCTGTAATTAAATGATTGCTCATAATAGAAAGTATAAAAATGATGGCTCATTTTATAGTCAAATATCATAGAAAAGCAAGGTATTTTCTCTTGTTGATATTTGTTTAAATTAAACACTTAGGAAATTTGCTGCTAAAATTCTACTGTCACTTTCCTTCCCATAGAAAATAGATTTCACACAATTTTCATTTTTTACAAGTTCTCAACTAAAAAAGGTCTCTCTTTATAAACAGGATGATATATTCAAAAACATCATCACTAGGGCCTTTAAATTTTTCAAAACAACTACTTAATGACCTTTCTCGTATGGTTCCTTATTTCCTCACTTGAGTATCCTTGAGAATCTGATGTGGACTTTATTATTGAGCAGGGAAGTCTTACCACCAGAACTATTTAATCAATTGCATGTTACAGAAAATGTTCTATTTTTTTTTGCGACAGCACTGCCTGCTGTTGTGCGCCATACATGAGAGAGAGGAAGAAACTGGAGTCCAGAGGCCTCCATCTAACTTGTGAGCTCCTGAATCCCTGAGGCCAACACCACAGGAGCTTTCTGCATAGCTTGTAAGAAGCTGATAATCAAGTTACTTCAAGTGAAGCAGAAGCCCAGCATGGCATGACTTTATTGTACATCAAAGAGGCTTCAACACTAGCATAAAACCAAACTGATTCCAGCTTTTTCCAGAACCACAGTATCTTCCCTTGAAACCAATACAATTCCAGAGGATTTTGGCCAATATTTATAAACTGTCAGTTTTTCAGATGCACTTTTGAAACCTAAATGATCCTGATCCCCACATGATTTAAGTTGGCATTATATCATTGCAGTAAATAAGGCTGTTTGATTTACATCAGTAGAAGATCTGGCCCATTTGTTTTCTTTCTCAGTTTAAGAACGATTTGCATATACTTGCAAGAGAAATATCAATCTGTGTTTATGCTTTGACAAGGCTGGCTGAATGCTGTACCTGAGTTCCTACATATAGGTACACACATAAATGCATGCAGTTTCAAATAATGCTGTCTTACTTGGGGTGAAAAAACTCCAGAGAAAACTGACATCCTGACAGAGAAAACACCTTCCAGCTCAAAGTCAGACCCACTGCTGACCAAGGCCGAGCCCATCAGTGCTGGTGACAGCACCTCTGGGAATCACATTTAGGAGGAAAAAACAAACAAACAGCAAGCAGCCGCTTTTTGCCACCAGAGAAGGGAGTGAGAAGATGTAAGGAACCATGCAGGCACCAAGACCAAGGAAGAAGGAGGGAGGACGCGCCCCAAGTGCAGGAGAGAAAGATGCCCCTGCAGCCTGTGGAGAGAGGCCCCATGCTGAAGCAGGTGGAGACATACAGAAGACACTGTGCCCTGAGTTAGAGCAAGCCTCTGCCAGCACTTGCAGGCTGTGGAGAGAGACAGAGCCAGAGAGATAAGCAAGAGAGAGAGACCCATGCCAGACCAGGTTTGCTGGCAGGGAGGCTTATGAGTCCATGGGAGACCAGGCTGGAGCAGTCTGGGCCTGAGAGACATAGACAAATTCTATGATTTATGACTGCACCCCATAGAAGTGACCCACGCTGGGGCAGCTGATGAAAATCTGAAGCCCCGTGGGAAAGGACTCACGTTGGAGAAGTTCATGGAGGACTGTCTCCTGTGGGTGCAACCTCACACTGGAGCAGGGGAAGGGCATGAGTAATGCTGCCCCAGCCAAGAAGGAGAACAATTCATGAGGAACTGACCAAAACCCCCATTTCCCCATTCCCTGCTCTTCCTCATGCCACAACCAGGGGAGAAAAAGGGAGCAAAGTCATGACTAAAGTGAAGTCTGATAAGAAGGGAGGGGTGGGGGGATGTGCTTTAAGATCTGGTCACACTTCTCATTACCTGACTCTGGTGTCACTGGGTGTGCAGGGCAGTGTCACAAATTAGAGAGTGTTCTTTCTTCTGTGTCGAGTCTGTTGTGCCCATGACGCTGATTACAGAATGATCTCTCCCTGTCCTTATCTTGGCTCCTGAGCCTCTCAATTGATATTTTCTCCCTTGTCCATCTGAAAAGGGGAGTGATAGAGTGACTTTGGTGGGCATCTGGCCTCCAGCCAGGGTCAAACCACCACAGAGTCCTTGCAAGAAAGAGGTACTTGTATTTGAATGGCTAAGAAAATCAGGATTTGTCAGAAATCAATGTAGAATAAAGGCAAACAAATAAAAATTTGCTGCAGTTAAGAAAGAAAAAACTGAAATAATTAACTTTGGAGAGGTACTGAAGCTTGAAGATGCTGTAAAAAGTACAAATAACATTCAGTTCAGCAAAATCTGAACTTAATTCACTAAGTCATCTAGTTTGCTGTGTTGGCGAAATGGCAATTTTAAGTAGGGCAAGCTAACAGAAATCAACGGAGGGATAGGGGAAAAGATAAACATACAAAAAAATCAAAATTAACTCAACCAGAAAACATTAATTATTTTCATTTCCATTAGTCACAAGTTATGTTCCTGGAAACACCCAATCTACTTGAAAAGGCTTATATTTCTAGCAGTATTGGACATAGTATGCAAAAATAACACCCTAAACAAGAGTGGATCTTAACTACCAAGATAGTTAAAATTAATCACTTTAGAATAAATGGTCTTAGAATTAAGAGGGACTGTGATTTTAATGATTCCAGATAGGGCATCTAGAGGTGTGGGTGGCAGAAGACACAGAACTTATCACCTGAATAATAAATACTTGCAGTTTTGGACAAATGTCATTTACAAATTCATCTTCTGAAAATACAGACCCTAAGTAAGGATATAAAAATATTGAAAATATTTGAGAGTGTCCAGAGGAGGGCAACGAGGATGGGGAAGTGTCTGGAAGGGAAGTCTTATGAAGCAAGGCTGAAGTCCCTTGGTTTGTTCAGCCTGGATAAAAGGAGGCTGAAGGAAGACCTCATCGTGGTCTATGACTTCTGGACAAGGAGGAGAGAAGGACCAGGTGCCGATCTCTCTTTGGTGACCAGTGATAGAACCCAAGGGAACGGCATCAGACAGGGGAGGTTTAGGTTGTATATTCGGAAGAGGTTCTTTACTGAAAGGGTGGTCAGGCACTGGAACAGGCTCCCCAGGGAAGTGGTCACAGCACTGAGCTTGACTGAGCTCAAGAAGCGTCTGGACGATGCACTCAGTCACCTCCTATGACTTACCTGGCCCTGAATGGAGCCTGGAGTTGGATTTGATGATCCTTATGGGTCCTTCCAACTCAGGATGTTCTATGGTTCCATGATTCTAGGTACAGAATGTCAATAAAATGGATTATGAGGGTTTTTTTGAATATACTATTTCTACATCATCATGTAACTGATGTCACACACACACACGCAAAAAAAAAAAAAGTGTCCTATTTCAATTTATGTAGGATTCTGGAATTTTTTTCAAAATATTAGTAATCTAAAATTTTGAGTATATATAATTATTATAGAATTATTTATTATACATTACTCTTTCAGTAAAACAAAACACACACAAAAACAAACCCTCAGAGGCAAACATGAAAAAAATCACACAAAAGATATCAATATTTTCAGGTAGAATACTTCAGGAGTTTTTTTTTTTTGTAAGGTTGTATAAGTGATTACTTTTTTTTTTTTATAA
>VZTU01009217.1:0-22457 GCA_013400835.1 Zapornia atra
GCTTGTAAAGGAAGGACCCTATCAAGGTCTTATTTTTCTTATATTTTACAGACAGGATTTTTGGTTGAGACCTTAGTTTAGAAAGTGCTTTAAAGATGTCTGTCTACTGAACTGAAAAGGGGAGATGTAAATACAAATAGGGAGAGGAAAGGATATTTAATGGTTATGACAATAAAAAGATTCTCTCCTACATCCACGTATGAATGCATATTCACAGAATTTAAAGGGAATAATCCTGTATCACACAGGTTTTATGTGTAGTATTCTGAAGACAGGTAGCATTTTTGGCTTAAAAGTATCTTTTTCATGAAAAGAATTTTGAACATGAGCCAGGTATCAATCATCTCAACTGGAATTATCATTAATAAGAGAAGTGCTACCTGAATTTTGTATAAGAACTAGAGGTGCTTCAACAGTTTGAGGCCTTATAAAAGGAGTACTGATTGCTACTGATTGGTTTGTGAACCAAGGAAGACCCCGCTGAGATTGAATTGCTGTGTTTAAGGCCTGTAAGAGAAACTGTTAACTGCAAGATGATTATCTAGCTTGTGTAAATGGAAGTACAGGATTTCAGTTCAGATAGACATGTCTCCTTTCTGATAAGGGACAATGTTTAAAGAAGAAAGAGTGTTACTGAAGGATGTTTTTTTTAAGTAATTGCATCCATTAAGATCCTGATCCCTCAAGTACCTATATATCAGAATAAGGATGAGTTCACTGTGTACGGTGGGGGATTTTTTTGCAATACTATTGCAATTTAAAAAAAACTAGTTTCTTTACTGAAGCTGAGTTGAAAACTTGGGGGGAGGAGGGGGAGAAGAAAATACATACTTATTTACTTTTAACATGGAAAAGAATGCTTTAGTGCTATTAAATTTTAAGATACAAGAGAGTCTATTCTGAGTCATAGATTGAAAGAATCAGCTGGAAAAGTGCAGTAACCAGGCCCTGGTACTGAAAAGGAGATATGGAGGAAATGGATGTATCACAGGAAAATGAGTGAACAGGAATTCATGAAAGAAATATTTTGATGTTGAAAAGATGGAGTAAGAATTTGAGAAATTTCATTAATAACTCTCAACTAGTTGACGTGTATTTTGTAACATAAGTGGTCATCAAAAGAAATTTGTTAAAATGCTTTTTCGGTTATTCTAAAACAAAATATTAGTCATTTTTGGCATTAAGTTTCCACTTAATTTTGAGAAAAAAAATTTTTTTTGAGGGAAATAGGAACTTTAATTCATATTTTGAAACAAAAAGTGTATTCAGTAAAATATTTTTCTTGTGGAATGCTGATTTGTAAATACTGCACAGTATTTATCATAACAGATGTACATTAATTTACATGTACATTTTTATCTAACATATCTATCTGTCTCTAATAAAATATAAACAGGTTGACAAGTAAAACTTTAATTTGGGGAGGTATTTCACTGGGACAATATTTTGTCCTTTAATCTTAAGTTCAGCTGAAATTCTGGCTTCAAAGTAACAATTACATTAGGAGCATCTCTTTCCATTCCTATCTCATTCCCTTTCGCCTATTAGATCTTTCAGAATGTTAAAAGAAATGATATTTTACTAAACCTCATTAGTCTCAGAACCTTAACATTGCAGGCTTCAGGAGCTTTACAGACATGAGATGTTTTGGGTTGGTTTTTTTTTTTTAGATTTAGGATTCCCTGTTAGGTGCGCAAATTTCATTGAATGAAATGTGGAGATGAGAAAATACAGTCTGGGGTCAAGCTGTACAAAGTACACACAACTTCAAACATTCCTTATACTTGATATAGTAGCTACATTTTGTAGTTAACAAAATGTATCTATTTTTGATCACATGTAAATCTGCACTTCAGTATGGTTTAATGATACAAAACTAATTCAAGGAAAGCTCCCATTGAGCCACCGGCACTACAAGAGTCACGTAATTAATGAATACATTTACAAAGAAACCTTAGCCATGGGTTGAATCTGAATCCTTTGCCGAAAAATTTCAAATGATGTCTCAAAAACATTTCATAATACTAGGAGAATTCTAACGAAGTATAAAGGTGTTTAACTTGCAGTAAATCATAGTTCAGTTCTGTCATATAACATTCCCTAAAGCTCTGGATTCAGTATTGCATGTGCTATGAACAGATTAAGCTAGTATTATCTTCCTAGGGGCAAAATTAAAGCAGTTCTTCTAACTTATGGCGTACAAATTCACTCAGTATTTCTGACAGTTGTAACAAAAATAAAGGTCAAGTTGTACCCTGTGGTACCTCTATTCATTCAACTTTGGCACTTGAAAAATACGTTTAATCAGACTTTTCAAAGTTATGGCTTTATAAATGGTTATTTATTTCTGGCCTTTGGTTTGTAATTTACATTATATTTTTTTACTCACTTCATCACGTGCATAATTATAAATCCAATTTAAAGATTATGAGCAGTTCTGAAGAAGTACAGGTCTTCCACCCAGTTGAGCCCTACTTTTTTCTTCTATGCTGTTTTCAATACTTGAGTAAGGCATCAAGGTTTATCTCCACTTCTCCTTTAAATCCTTCCTGTAGAACTACTTGCTGTGAAACAAACACCTGCACACAGAAAGTTTTCCATATTGTCTGCTGATCTCAATGTGCTCGGTTGTCTGAAAAAAGATGCATGGGTAGTGAATTTAAAGTTGACCTTTGAACACTGAAACCACTTTTAAGTTGATATTTTTATTGCTAATTATATCTGACACGCCTCATTACAAAACAGATAGTTGACAAAAAAACATAGCAACCTACAGAAGTCAAGAGAATTTACTTTGAAATATAATGAATGTTAAGAACAATTAATGAGGGCTGTTGTTCACAGACCAAATTAGAGTACAGAATACTATCTAGAAAGAAAAAAAAAGAGCAAAACTATGTAGGAAATAAAAGCTAATGTTAAATAAATCATCATAGCCACCTGATATTATCTAAAAGTTAAACAATCAAATTTTCAGAAATAGTTTAGAAAGTTGTAAGGTTTAATAAAACAGAATAAAAACAAATCAAACTTTTTTTTAAAGTATTAAGTATTATAGTAGAAGACAATGGTTTTGGGTTTATTTGGGTGGAGGTAGGAAAAAAGATAACCCTTGGATGGAAAAAAAAAAAATGCTTAAATCAAATAGGATAAAGGAGTTGTATACTATATGTGAAACTAGAAGTCAAAATGAGGAGCTGTCCAGCTCTTTTCCATAGAAAAAGAAAAAGGATTTTTTTATGCCTGCACAGACTTTTTTTTGTGTGTGTGTGTGTGAACATTTCCCCTTATTTATATAGTTATGCTTGGGATGTTTCTATCTTATCTCTGATGTATCCAGACTAGGTTTACGTAGCTAAATCCTTTTCTGGAATGCTCTTTTTGCCATCTTTGCTATGTTTTTAGGCATCTTTTTAAATTTTTCATAGTGTCAAGACATTAATCCTGAGATAATTTCTCTTCATTTGGCATTTCTCTGGATCTAAGGAACAAATAGTCGAGCATGCAAATAACTGCACAAAAAACTCTGCCTCCAAAACCGCAAACTTGGAAATTCTATGTGGAAGAGAGCTAGGGTTTAGCCATAGATAAGCTTTTGTTGAGACTTCAACCTTGTAGTGTGGGTTAGTGAAATCAGCACACATAGCTATGGGAGAACAATTATTCAAGTCTCACCAGAAAAGTTTGCCAATATTTCTGAACCTTCCAGGATCTTAGAAAGTAACTACTTCTTACTTCAGGTCATCAGCAATGAGATAGGATTTTCGCTGCAGCCGTGAAAACAAGCAATTGTAGCTACTCATATATCAAGCCAGTACTGATAACATTCAACTTGGCAAATGTACTGATGGGAGAATGCCATCCGAACAGTTTAACACTTTAACATGACTATTCTTGGACAGTTACTCAGACTAGTGTCAAATGGACCTCAATCCTGATCACACTACCTGGACAGCTCAGCTGCTGGGGTTGAGGCCACCATAGAGACAGTGTAGCTGAAGGCAGACGTCTTCCTTTGCTCCCCTGGGACAGAGACTCCCAAACAGTGCTGAAAGACTGTGTTCCTCTGCCAGGGCTAACTAGACTTCCTTTGGGACCTGATTGAGGCTGAGTCTCTAGTTTTCAGTTCCTGGTGTACTGCAGTCATGCGTTCAACTGTCCACGGCCCTCTTTGACACAGACACAGACCCCTAGTACACTCAGAATCACAGAATTACAAGGTTGGAAAAGACCTTAAAGATCATCAAGTCCAACCGTCCCCATCCTACGCTAAACCATATTCCTATGTACCTCATCTACGCTTTTTTTAAACACATCCAGAGAAGGTGACTCAACCACCTCCCTGGGTGGCCTGTTCCGAGCCCTGACAACTCTTTCAGTAAATTTTTTTTCTAACATCTAATCTGAATCCCACTCATGGGGCCTGATCCTAACACCACCCATGGACCTACATCCAAGCCATGTCTCAGCCTGTCCCCATGCCCAGGTAGCTGGCTGATGCACAAGGATGGGTCTGCCCTTGCTGTTCTGCTCCTGTCTTGGGTGGTGGGATAAACCCTGGCTGCGAGACCCTGCCCTGATGGCCCAGGGAGACATGGGACTCATATACCTTCACACATGCAACCCCACTGTTTAAGACCCTTATTAAATTTTGACCACCATGGAAGTATTCTTGTTTTACAGGAATCAAGCTTTTTAGAAAAAATATGTTTTCTCATGGCTATAACATTTTAAAAAATCACAAATTTACAGTGATATGTAACTCAGAAACAGGGAGAAACACTTATGGATTAATTAGCATATCTTACGCATCTACTCGCCCATGTTATTCTTCATAGACATTTAAGGTTCTGATTATAGTATACAGAGATTAGAATTTTTAATATGCTGTAATGCTGTCACCAGAGTACTAGGTAGTTCTTAGAGGTGTAGGTATGGGAAAAATAGAAAATATGTTAAAAGTCTTTAAAAGGCATTTAAAAGATAATTAAATTTTTCTGAAGGTCTAGATTTCATTCATATTGCTTTAAAAATGTTCCACAATTGACTGTACAATAGAGACAGTTCCAGTTGGTGCCAGGTGGATCTGTAAATTAATAGATCATTGTGGAGGTCAGGAACTGGACCTGGAACTCCATCTTAACTTCCAAAATCTTTTTTCGTAACAGTCTGTAAGTCAACTTTTTCTCTGTTCTCCATATATTATCATAGATTAGTCTAAATTTTCCCTATGCAGTTCTTACAACACTAATCAGACTGATTTTGTCACTACTATAACTTTATACATCCTTCTCCAAACTCTACTGTTTCTGCAGGTTCAAAACAAACATAAGATTTTTTTAGTTTTTCTAAACAGAACTCTGAACTACTTCTATACTCTCAAATATTTCAGCAATTATTACCTTTGTCAGTAAAAATCAAGCTGACTTCTGCATGGAATTGACAGAAATTATAAGTGTAAAAATCAATTTAAATGTTATTAATTTTATATACAAGAAGTGTAACACACTATAATGAATCCAAGTAAACCAGATATTTTAAAATAAGTAATATTTTAATAAATTTAAGTGATATCCAAGAAAAGTTTAATGATTATCAATGGAGTGGAAAGACATAATTTTAAAATCCCTTTTTAATTTCAGGATTTTTCAGTATTACCTTAAGTTTCAAATAATTTTGATGTTTCACTTTAATGATACTTGAGTGTCTCCTTTTGCTTTAACTTTGGTTATCTAACTTCCTTAGATAATATTTTTGGATTAGTTTTCAATTCAGAATGCATTTGATGTCTTGAATTTTAGTTCAATGCCTCAGTTTTTTCTGACTGAAATTTCAAGTACATCTACTAATTCTTACCCAGAGTGGAATTCTTCTGCTAAATGTTTCCAAGGTTTCTTTTGGTGTAAACCTGAATCAATAACAAGAATGGGAGAGAAATAAGTAAGTGCTCTTCACACTCACTAGCTCATGTCTGAAAGAGACATGTTTCCACTATGGCACCTCTAAGATTGTGTCTCCTGAGAAACGTTCAAATGTTCATCCCTTGTCCTGTGAACTCTTTGTATCCCCTTTATATCCATCTGAACAGTAAGACGAGGGAAGGGGATCTTCAGTGTCCTACCTATGAAAATTAATTTTTTCTGAATTCATTCTTTCTTCTAATCATTTTGATGGAAGAATTCAAAAGCAAAGAAAATGAAATTATAATTTAATACATCAAGAAATCTAAGCACTGCCATCTTTTGCACTGTTGTTTGTTTTATTTTTTTCAACCTATCCAGTCTCTGTTTTTTTAATCTTTCTGAACTGACCTCATCAAAATTTACTCTTGACTAGGCTGACTAACATTCCCTCTTTCTGAATTATTGTGCTTTTGTATTTGCTTCACTTTGCTCTGCTCTGCCTTTGATAGCTGAAGTACAAACAGTAAACAGAGTATGAAATGCAAATATGATTTCTAAATATCTTTTTAAGCTTTCTTCTTTACCAGATTTTGGTAGACCTTCTGCTAAGATACTGTCCTGGTTTCAGCAGGGATAAAGTTAATTTTCTTTCTAGCAGCCAGTGCATTGCTGTGTGTGGGAGTTAGGGTGAGAGCAGTGCTGATAACACATGGATTTTTTAGTTGCTGCCAAGCAGGCAAGGACTTTTTAGCTCCTCTTACTGCCCTGCTAACAAGAAGGTCGGAAGGGACATGGCCAGAACAGCTGATCCAAACTGACCAAGGACATATTCCACACTGTACAATGTCATGTTCCATTTATGATTGGGAATGGGCTGAAGAGATGAGTTGCAACTGAGGGCCTGGCGCAATAGCTGGGACATGTTGTTACATGTGGGGATCTTGCACAGCATCAGCTTTGGGATGGTGGCTGAACACTTTCCAATGGGAAGTAGTGAATGAATTATTTATTTTGCTTTGCTTCCATGTGTGGGCTGAGAGGCTGGGCAGTTTGGAGGTCTTGAGCAGCAGCTGGGGGCTCTCATGTAGCATCAACTTTAGGTGGAGAGAAATTATGCTGTTCATCACTTGTTGTGGTTCTGGTATTATTACTGTTATTGTTGTTGTTATTATTGTCATCTTCATTTTTCTGTGTGTCCTAATAAACTGTTATTATCTCAACCCGTAAGTTCTCTCACTTTCTCTCTTCTGATTCTCTTCTCATTCCCCTGCAGGGGGAACAAGCAGCTGGGTGGTGCTTATTTGCTGTCCAGGGCTAAACCATGACAGATACTTTAAAAAAAAAAAAGGTAAAAAATTGCTTTTATTTGACAAAGTAATCATTCCCCCAAAAGCTAGGAAGTAGAGTGTACAAGGCTTTATAGAGAAATAGACAATGATTCAGTGAGCTGGAATGGCATCACTGATGTCGGTGTTATTCCTGAGCTTAGAAGTAAGACAGCATTCAGATTGCATTTTCGAACTCTTGTGAATAGCAAAGAGTAAAGTAACAGTATCAAGAGAGACTGCATTGATATCATTTGTTACATTGCCAGGAAGAAGAAAATATTAAAGATGAGAAAATGGCCATGAGCTATTGAGTGTATGGCTACAAGTATCATGTTTTGTTTGTTCTTTATTGTTTAGTTTTAGTACTTATTCAAGGTTGTATTTGTCATTGATAACATCTTGAAAACAGCATTTGCAATTGGAAGAGTTTGCTTCAGCCATATTTTTCGAGGCAGTTCTCTCAAGTTTTATAGATATATGTCCAAGGTTAAGTATTCCCTGTTTAGAAAATGGCCATGCCAACACTAAAGAAAAAAAAAAAATCTGAAGGCTTCCAACCTGGCTGAGAATATTATGACTTCTTTCTGACTATACCTGTGGTGATGCATCTCCAGTATACAACTTCAAGTTGTGAATTTAGGTTCTTACTATGTTCAGATGAGGCCCCTGCAGAGCACATAGTCTTTTATTCTGTCTTCAAAAAATTATTCTATTTGCCTCTTCTCTCCAAGCATGAGGAAAGTCTCAATAAATAAATAAGTGTTCTAATTTCATTATGAAAAAACTAATAATGAATCTTCTAATTTTAATTTTTGCGTTTTTTTGGTTTACCAAATTCAAATGCTGGTAAGCACTCAAAGCATACGCTACCTTTAATTGCTTAACATAAATATTTCAAGGCATGCTTAAAAAAACCAAAAACTGCTTACAACATTGCTCTCATGGACATAGAATTAGATTTACAACCAGTGTCCTATAAAAAAAAAAAAATCAGCATAATTTATCAATTAATAGATAAGGTGACGATGTATATTTTACCTGGAATATGACCGCATTCACTCTTCAATGCCAAATGCACGTGTGATTTGTGTTGCTCAGAAAGTGGACAGCTTCATTTCTCGGTTGCTAGAATTTCTGAATGACCTTCAGGATTAGTTCCAGTTAAACTGTGTTGAAATAGCCTAGCTTAGGTGTATATAACTGTCTAAAAGCTTTAGTAATGTACATCAATCATTTTGTGAGGAAAGTTAAAATGCACAGCAGTATGATTGCAACGGGTCACAACGCCCCTCATTAAGGGAAGAAAATTTTTATGGCAGTTTGAGCAGATCACATACAGCAATGAAAGATACATCCGAGGAAGAAACAATCAGACAACTGCAATCATAGAATCATAGAAATGTATAATCATATAATGGTTGGAAGGCATCTAAAGATCACCTAGTTCTCAGCTCCCCTGCTATGGACAGGGACAGCCTCTGCTAGATGAGGCTGCCCAAAGCCCCATCTGACCTGGTCTTGAACACTGCCAGGGAGGGGGCAGCCACAGCTTCCCTGGGCAGCCTGTGCCAATTCCTCACCACCCTCACAGTGAAGAATATCTTCCTTGTATCTAATCAAAATCTATCCTTTTCTATTTTAAAGCTGTTGACCCTTGAATATAGTGTTGAGATTGCTGCTAAGAAATAGTAATCATAGGGTTTTTTTGACATTGGAATTGTTTATGAGACTGTAGTTAAGTTGTAAATCAGCTACTGTTGGCGTTTAACACCTGCATTAAGGCAAGTGCCAAGTACAACCCAGTTGTAGGATAAATCTCACATTTTGAGATTATTAACATCTCCATATCACAGTGTAATCTAAGGAGTAACTATCTTCCAAAAGACAAATATCTTCACACAAACATTCAGGAAAGTGGTTCCAAATTAATTTAAACTTTTAGTCTGAAGAGGATTACTTGACCCACAAAATCATAGAAACATACAATATTTCTGGTAGGACATGACATCAAGAAGTCATCTAGTTAGGTCTCATGCTCAACCAGTGTGAACACTGACTTCAGACCAGGTTACTCAAGCTTTGTCCACCCAGGTCTCAGAAGCCTCTAAACGACAGTGATTACACACCTGCCCTGACAATTTCTTCCAATGTTTAGTTTTTTTCACAGTGAGTTTTTGCCCCTCTATTCTGCCTGAATTTCTCCTATTACAATTTCTGATTATTGTCACTGACCTACCTGCCATGTATGCCTGTAAATTGCCTAACTCTGTCTTCTTGTAGTTATTGGAAAGCTGCTATTGGGTCTTCCTGAAGTACTCCTTGACCACCTCAGGTGGCTGAACTCATTCCAATTTATTGTTTCTGGTTAAAAAAAGCCCCCACAAACAAACAAAAAACCCAGCAAAACCAAGAACTGAATGATGCTTCTTTTAAAAAACAAAAACCAAAAAAACCAAAAAAAAAAAAAAAAAAAAAGAAAAAATATTCCTAACCAATGCAGATGGAAGTCTTTTTGTTGCCCTCTATCCATATACTTCGGTGTCTGCAGTGGTTCTATGTTGTACTACTATTATGCCAAAAGATGAGTAAATGATTATAGCCAAATCAAAATTATTGTCTCTATATGCTGATTTAACCCAGCCGTCACCTACATTAATCACACAACTATTCACTCACCCTCCCCCTTCCAGGAGGGACAGAAATGGAAGATAAAACCAATAATAAAAATTATAATAAACAAAAATAAGTGATGAACAGCATGATTTCTAACCAACTGAAGCCAATGCTCAGCAAGACCCTGAGCTGCCCTGCCTCCTTGCCTACCCCCCAGTTATATATGAAGCATAATATCATATGGCATGGAATATCCCTTTGATCAGGTTGGGTCAGCTGTCCTGGATGTGTCTCCTCCCAGCTTCTGGAGAATCCCCTGCTTTCTCACTGGCAGGTCAGTATGAGAAGCTGAAAAGTCCTTGACTGCTTGCCAACAACTAAAAACATCAGCACGTTATCAACATTATTCTCACCCTAAATCCAAAACACAGCACTCCACCAGCTACTAGAAAGAAAATGAGGTATATATACAAAGCCTCTCCTTTATTTCTGTGTGTGGAGTGACCACCTATGTGATGTGTAGAGTTTGAGTCAAGTTCACAAGTTTGTCACAAATAACCTAATTGTTGACACTTGGGTCATAGATTATTGCACGTGCACTGCATATTATATAGCAATAGATGGGAAGCAGAGAGCTAAAGTTGCAGCTGGGGGCAAGTTCCAGTATACAAGATCAAACAGAGCAAATAATGACATCTTCTGAGTGTTGTGCGGAAAGCAGATGCTGATGCTGAGAGCAGAGCCAAATCTAAGCTTAAGAGTCAGATACTACTCATACAGACCAGGAGGGAATTATGCTCACAGTAAGAACATTTGAAGTCCTGAGAGCTGCTAAAACTGACGTCAAGATGGAGGGGAACACTCAAGGCTGGAAATCTTTAGTTTTAAAACCTTCTATTTAATCCCTTCTGTCCAACAAGTCTTGAGATTTGTTTTGTTCAGGTTTCTATGTTGTTTTCTAATAAAACTGTGCTATATTTTGAAAATCTTTCATGCACCATTTATTGCTATCCCCTTTCACTGTGTTATATATCGCTATGCTTATAAATATATATGATTGTAAAGCATTACAGAAAGGTTTAGGTGCTAGCACTTGAAAAAAACGTAAAATTTTATAAATAAAATAATAATGACTAATTTTCACTACAGAAGGACAGAAAAGAGCTAATTCCTTTTCATATATTGTCCCAAAGAAATATCCTTGCCAAAATATATGTGAGACATTTAGTTCCTAAAATCTTATTCACCATTGAACTCAGGCTCCTTCATGCCAAGAGATGGATCAATGTTAATATCCCATCTTGCAAAAATACTCTGTTTTTTGAAACTGTAGTTATACTGCTCCTTTTCGTAAACTGATCCACATACTGTCTAAAAAGAGGGTAAGAAAGAAGAAGAGAACAGGAGAAAATTTCACTACACTGATTTAATGTCTTTTTGGGCTGAAGTTAGTCTGTTGGTCTTATTCATGTTCTTTTTCTCAGGTATTAAATCTGAGCCATCTGATCTCTTTGATAGTAAAGTGACATTGTGGTCTTGATTATCTGCCTTCTTTGATTTTGATTTTACATATACATATATATAACTATATGTATCTATCTATCTGGAACTTAGTTGTTTCAAGCTTCTTTTCAAAGACAGTGAAGAGAGGCAGGTTTATTTGTGAGAATTTGATTTTTTTTAACATCCTAAAAGGGAGATTGTGAATGTTCTATGTAGTTTCTGAGGTATTTTACAAAGACTTAGCCTCACTATTCCCTTTTCTACAATGTAGGAATTCTTATTTCTTCTATTTCATAGAAGGAAACTGTTGAAGTCCCATATTTTCATTGAAAAAAATATACCAAAAGCGCCAAAACCCCCACAAAACCCACACACAACCCCCCCCCCAACTCTAGTTTTATGAAAGGTCACAGCTGTGAGGTTTTATTTGTCATAGACAGGACCCAAGTAAAAGGGTAGTGTGAGCATTCTATAGCTCCAAAGAATTCAGGAAATCAAAAAAGCTGAACAAGAACATGGCTGGGAGTTTCTCTGTCTACACAGAGGGGGGAATTTTTCCATAGACAGGTCTTAGAAAAGGTGATAAATTTGGAGTATTTTCCATTTATGTAGATTTACAGCTATATTTTCAGCTTCCATTTCAAGTTTCTTCCAAATGAGATTAGAAATGGCCAAGATATTAATCACACTTTGAATATTTATAGTATAACAGCTGATTAAACTTCAACTATGGCATTACTGCTACTATCCCTAAGGTAACACAATTACACTTATTTTTTATTTCATAATGTAATACATCAGTCTATGAGAATAATGACATTATAAAGAAAAGCTCAGAAAAAAAGAAAACCTAAAGGAAATAATTAAAATAGTATTTACAAGAAATGAAAAGAGACTTACAGTAAATTTTAGGTCTCAATCAAAAATTTTTTTCTACATACTGTCATTATAGTACGTAGCAGTCACAAATTTCTTGTAAAGTCTCAAGATTTATCAATGTAAAATGTATATACAGCAAAAAGGCCAGAATTCTTACCTTCAATAGATGCATTATGAGATTTCATCGATTCATAGGATCTTAGAATCTTAGAATGGTTTGGATTGGAAGGAACCTCAAAGACCATCTAGTTCCAAGCTGCCAAGCGTGGGCAGGAACACCTTCTACTAGACTGGTTTGCTCAAAATCCCATTTGAGCTGCATTTATAAAATAATAATTTGATTGAAAAATTACATAAAAACAAGGCAAAGGATGAAACAAACTAATTTGACAGAGCCAAGATAGAAATCTTGGACAATTAAAAAGTTTGAAATTGTGAGTACAAAAGATCTTTTGTAGGAAAGAAAGAAACATGAAAACATTATAGTGCGATAAGATGAATACTACTACTCAAGTAATCAAATAGGGTAAGCATTCATTACAGCACTCAATAACTCAGTAATAATAACCATATAGACAGTAAATATTTCTAAGTTTCAAGAAAGTATATACACCAACTTATTTCTCTAGTAAAGATGTCCCTGCTTACTGTAGGGGGGTTGGACTAGATGACCTTTAACGGTCCCTTCCAAACTAGCACATTCTATGATTCTATGATCTTCCAAGAAACCCTTTATACTACTAAATAAATTTCCCTGTCACTCCCTTTTCACTGGAACTATTTATTAACTGGGTCCTTTTCTCCATAGGTGTTATGTATACTCGGTGAACAGTAGCAGGAAAATACAAACAATCTATTAACATTTATGAACCAACAATCATAAACAGACTCACTGTGCATGTATATATTAACATGCAGGCATGGATACAGTACATTTGATATTTTTCAGTTCCTTCAGGCCAAAATCCCACCAACGCCTCTCAGCAGGAATCCAACGTGTTTCAAATGTGGCCAATTAATTTTGTAAATGAAGAGCATCTGTGTAGGTTGCATGTCAGACTTGCATTCATTTCACACTGCATATATACTACACTATATTTGTGGAAACATTTTTGTTTAGAATGTACCAGACAGAAGTATGAGAAGTAGGAAATTAAAGAAAAGAACAGTTTTCCGAGAAAAATAAAAAAAAATTAAAAATCTGATGTAAACTTAAACTTATTTCTAGCATTTTATGCCTATCATTTCTTTCTTTTTGACTGTCTTTTGAATGTTTAATCATCAGCACAGCTACATCACAGACAGAAATTCTCTCATTCTCTGGGAACAAGGAGCCAAATCTTAAAATTAACTGAAATAATGAACTGGCCTTGGTTGGAGCTTGACTTTTACAAATTCAAGATGGTTAAAAAAAAAACCAAACAAAAAAAACCCCAACAAATACCTGCAAACAAATAAGCCTATTTAACTAGAAGGTAAAGAAGAAATGGGAAGGGAGGTTTCCCAAATCACAAGTTACATTCTAGCTTGCAGTAGACACAAAGAAGTGGTAAGTAAACATTCAACATTGAAAGGTAGCTATGTTTTGGGGAAAGGACTGAGCAGGATTTTGGAGTTATCATCAGAAGGCTCATGGTTAGGCCACAAGGAAAAACGTATATCTAGAAGTAAATGATAAAGTAAACAGGGGCTGGTTTAGACCCTTCTACACCACCAGACAGTTACACTATGTATCACACAGACCTTGTAAGACTAAGCTTAAAGTATGCCTGAGCCTAAGGAACTTCTGTTGACTGACATTAAGAGTCTATTTTTCCTTTACAGGTTTATAGAAAACATCTTCCTCAGTATTTATTACAGAGTCTATTCATACTCTATTGCCATGTGTCTTCTCTTTGCTTGTGCAGAGACATTTGCTATTAAGGACTCATCTAGCCCAACACACTTTTCCTGCCATTAGCTGGGCTCAGATACATAGAAAAGTTCAAGGCTTTTAGTGAGGCTTTATGAGAAAAGCTACCCAAAAGCAATTTTTTTTTTTTTTAATCTCTAAAGAGGATGTTTTTCAAAGCTTGATTTCCATCTCAAATAAAGAAATTATACAGTCTTCTCATCTTTTGCTTTTCATATGCTTTGTGTGGTTGGTGTTGTAAATATTGTTAAAGAAATACTAGGATTATTATTTTTTCCTCTTTTAGGCATCTAGCATTAATAGTATCGTGTTGCAGTGTGTCCCATAGGTTAATTAGGCATTGTATAAATTAGTGTTTCTATTAATCATTATTGTATTTGCTGCCAAGCTATGCATAGTGTTAGTCAAGCCATGAATATTTTTGGGTGTGTGATCTTTTTTCTTAAATAAATTTCTCAAGTGATCTAATAATGCTAGTTGCTATTTTCTGATGTCCATTCAATTTGTTCTTTATGACTCACGTCCCTTTCCAATCAGGTACCAAAATGCTGAGAAATATATGAGGTATTCTAGACACAGTATTAACAGACCTGAGAGACAATACATTCATGATAGATTGCTTGATATTTTGGTATATGATACAAAAAAAAAATAAAATCACAACCCTGCATTGACTTTAAATTATTTTTCCCCCTGAAATATCACATTTAGAGCTGGAGGAGAAATGTCAATACTCCCAGAAAATTTTCAAACTTTAAATGTTTTCTTTTTTAAGAACTGAGGCAAATAGTTAAAAAATAAAATAAGATTATGAACAAATAATTCCCTCCTACATTAAAGTCAATAGAAATATTTCATTTTGACATTTTCCAAATGTTGCAACTTTAGCTTTCTATATAAGACAGTGAGAATTAACCAACATTTTTACACAGAAAGGTAATCCTTTTGTGTGCCTGTATAAGGTCAAAATAGGATATATTAATAATTCTGAAAAATTTAGAAAGCGATAAGGGATTGAAAATCAGTTTTTTCCAGGTCACTCATAGAATCAACAATCTGGCACATCTAAAGAAAAAAATTAATTCTGTGGAAATTTTGTGACCACCTTTCTTCATACTGAAAAATAATTGTTAATTATTGCTTTTTGTTTTAAAAAGTACTATTTTCATCCATGTGTCATCTGCCTACAGAGTAAGTATTTTGGCCTTCTTTTTGAATTCCACTTTGTGTTTCTCAAATTTTTCCTTCACATGCTCCTGTACTTTCTAGTTACATTGGTATTCTTTCTCCTGGATGCTCAGTGCACTTTCAATTGCAAGTTTCATTAATATGCTGTTTACTCTCACTTTCAGACTGTTAATTAAGTTGTTTAATAGGACAAGAGCTGATTCAGACCCCTGTGGCAGTATATGACACTTCATTTCATCTTCAAAAGTTGTTCATGATTACTCCTTGTATTGCCTCAGTCAATTTTTATCCACAAGTCTTTATGTCTATTTTGATCTCAACTAAATGCTTAACATTTCTTCAGATTATACATCAAATATTTTACAAAAAAAAAAAAAATCCCTCCCACACCAAACCCCATATGTCTAGTCTTCTCTCTCTGTCTCCTACAGTTCTTAAAAAAAAAAAGGGCTTACTCTAGAATAGGATAAACTTCATCAATATATGTTGCCTGTTTATCATTGTTCCACTATTGTTAGTGTGCTGCATATGTAGGCAACTATATTCCATGCTCTTCACATGACCTTGGAAATCAAATGAAAGACACTGCTTAAAAAGTAATCACCTAAATTGGGTGTGGGCAGGAGACAATGGCACAAATCAAAAACCACAGCCACAGAACTCCTTCAGCAGCTGTTTAGCCACCTTAAAGAGGTATCTACCTCTTTGACAGATATTGTCTGCAGCCCCTTTTCTGAAGTAGGTCCAGGTCCAGTACTCCTGTTCTGAATTAAGTCTGTTTATTCCCAATAGATTTTGACTAGAACTGAAACAAGACCAAGAGTTAGACATTTAGCAAGGGAACCTAATTCATCTGAAAGGCTCAGCTTGATTGTTGTTCTTAGCCCAACTCTAGTATATACAAACCAGGACAAGCTGTCTGAGGACAAAGTATTTCTAGCGTTTTTATTATATTTTATTTTTAAGTTGAAGGGTGTAATCAGAAAGTTATCAATTATATTCAGAAAAGGGCCAATATTTATGAATCTCAAGTAGGTGAAGATATACAAAAGAAATATATTGGAATTACATGCTTTATCACACATTTAAACTTAAGGTTTTTTGGGTTTCTTTTGTTATGGTCTAGCCCTAGTCTGCAGCTGAGCATCATACCCTCCCAGTGGGATGAAGAGGAGAATTGGAAGAAAAATGTAAAACTTATGGGCTCGGGGAAGGAGACTTTACTGGGATGGCAAAGAGGAAAACAAAAGCAGTACTTGTTACAGAATATACAAAGCAGGTGATAAACCATACCATTTGCTTACCTGCCAAAGCCCAACGCCCAGCCTGTCCCTGAGCAGTGATTCCTCCTCCCTGGCCAGCCCCTTTTATATTCTGAGCATGATGTCATATTATGGAATCCCCCTTTGATTAATTTGAGTCAGCTATCCTAGCTGTGTCCCTTCCCAGGTTCTTGTGAAAATTAACTATATCCCAGCCAAAAAACAGGACTGTTTTGTTTTGGTTTTTTGCTGTGCTTTGTTTTCAGAACTGGTGAAACACACTTGCCTTTACATAGCTCTTCAGAATTTATCTGTTGTAAACCAGCAATAGCTAATTTGATGACACTTGGTAAAGAGTTTGAAGCTATAAGCAAATTTATTGAGAAAACATCTCAAAGGATCAGACTTTGTTTTGCTTGATGATCCTGAGCCCTTGATAATGATTCAGGAATTTTCGTGTCAGGAAGCAAGACTGATTCACATTGAATCAGTTCAATGGTCATCTCAGCAAGAAGAAAACCCAGTAATTTCTGCTTATAAATCTGATCCAAAATTTGCTTTATTATTTTTTTAAAGTTTGGTGTGTTTGGGTTGTTAATTATTATTTTAGTGCATCTGGTTTATGTGCCAAGGTTTTTGTAACAGAAGAAGGCTGCAGAGGTGGCTTCTGTGACAAGACACCGGGAGCTGCCCCAATGTTTGACACAGCCAGTTCCAGCCAGTTCCAAGGATCCTTTGCTGACTAAAGCTGAGACAATCGGTGATGCTGGTGACACCTCATTAATATCAGATTTAAGAAAGGGGGAAACCTGCTGTGCAGCAGCATCTGGGACAGAGAAGTGAGAAAATATGAGAGAAACAACTCTGCAAACAGCAAGTTCAGACAAGAAGGAAGGTGAGGAGGTGCTCCAGACACCAGAGCTGATGAAGACTGTGGTGAGGCAGGCTGTCGTCTGCAGCCTATGGAGGGCTCCATGCCAGGTCAGATGTATGTGTCCTTAAAGGAGCTGCAGACCATAGATAACCCATGCTGGAGCAGGTTCCTGGCAGGAGTCATGGCCCTGTGGAGATGTGCTCCCACTGGAGTAAGTTTTCTGGCAGGATCTGTGATCCCGTGCTGGAGTAGTTCATTCCAGTTCATGAGGGCATATAACAGTAGGAAAAGGGATCACAGAATCACAGAATCGTAGGGGTTGGAAGGGACCTCGAGAGATCATTGGGTCCAACCCCCCTGCCAAAGCAGGCTCCCTAGCTCATATTGCACAGATAGGCATCCAGATGAGTTTTGAATACCTCCAGAGAAGGAGACTCCACCACCTACCTGGGCAGCCTGTTCCACTGCTCTGTCACCCTCACTGTGAAAAAGTTCTTCCGCATGTTGGTGCNTCTTCGCAGCCCTTCTCTGGACTCTCTCCAGGAGGTCAATGTCTTTTTTATACCAGGGAGCCCAGAACTGGACACAGTACTCCAGGTGGGACCTGACTAAGGCAGAGTAGAGGGGGAAGATAATGGTTTTAAACTCAAAAAGGGGAGATTTAGGTTGGGTATCAGTGAAAAAGTTCTTCAGTATGAGGGTGATAGATCACCCTAACAGGTTGCCCAGAGATGTAGTGGAGGCCCCATGCCTGGAGATATTCAAGGGCAGGCTTGATGGTGCTCTGAGCAACCTGATCTATAAAGATGACCCTGCTTATTGCAGACGGGTTATACTAGATGACCTCTAAAGGTCCCTTCCAAACTAACACATTCTATGATTCTAGGATTCCTGAAGGACTGTATCCTGTGCGAAGAATCCATGCTAGAACAATTCTTGAAGAACTGCTGCCCATGGAGGTACCTACATGGGACAAGTTAATGAAAGTTTGTCTCTCATGGATGAGATGCTGTGCTGGAGCAGAGAAAGCCTGTGAGGAGGAAAGAATGACAAACAACGTGTTGTGGACTGACTGGAACTCCTATCCCCTATTCTCTTGTGCCACTCTGCAGAAGACAGAGAAGTCATGAATGAAGTTGATCCTGGAAAGAAGGGAGGTTTGAGAGAGGCAAGATATTTTTAATTTGTTCATTTGTCATATCTTACTTTGTCAGTAAATTACATCTCCCCAAGTTGAGTCTATTTAACCTGTGATGGTAACTGGTACTTGAGCTCCCTGTCCTTATCTTGACCCACAATTTTTTGTTGTCTGTCCTGCTGAGAAGATCTGATAGAATGGTTTGGTGGGCAGCTTGCTGCTAGCCAAGGTCAATCGGCCATATTTAGAAATCAGATATCTTTTTCTTCACTAATAAAACAAAGAAAAAAATCTTCATAATTTTCCTTAAAGTTAACATTGTTCTGGATGCTATTCAGCTATTCAATAATTTGAATTACTAATTAATAAAATTTATTAGCAACTCTTCTCTCACAAAAGTCACCACAAACTGCTGAAAACTAAAATAATAAAAAAAAATTGAAATAATTATGTCATTTGTTTAAAATCAGAGAAGATCTTTATGACATCAGATTTCTGGTGATTGAATGGTAGTTCTGTGAAAACTTTACGTTCTTTTCCAATCTTTAGTTTGTTGGGTTTGTTTGTTTTGCTTTGATTTTTTAATATAAATATATATGTATACATATATATCTATGTAATAATAGTAAGTATTCTTATTACCTTTATAAATATGGACCATTTTTTCATACTTAAAGAGCATTTTCTTTGACAGTAACCAGTAGAAAAAATTTTGAAGACATTTACTGTGGACTGTATGAAAGTATTCCTTTGAGATACTGGTATTTGTTTCACTGATTCTTTGTAGACCATTTTTGCATAGCGACACTGTGTTTCCTGTAGCTTAATTCCAATTGTAAGATGGGTATAAATAGGGTTGTTCTGAGAGAACTTTATAGCTAAACATGCAAATATATAATTTTGGGGATCAAGGCATTAATAAGTGTATTATATTGGTAATGGTATATTGGCAGTTTTAAAAGTAGCCAAAGGGATGAAAAAAAATCACAAAATAAAGCCACAGGAGCTCTCAGCTATACTCAACTATATATGCTAGAATGCAACTGGTAATATTGGCACAATGCGAACCTAAGTTGGAAGTAGAACATCTTTTAAAACGTTTCCTTTAAAATTCTTGGATCTTCTTTTCAGTCTATACAGAGAATAAGAAAAAAAAGTGCAGAGTAGAAAGACTGTAAGGCAGAGTATTATAATTAATACAACTAGAGAGAAGCATAAATTTACACAGACTGGTATTTCCCAACTTTTACTCTTTATATGCTTCATGTCTCTTTTATCAAGTTTTTGAAGAGGATTTTCTACAAAATGTAGGAAAAGGTGTTGAATTTTCCTCTCCTTGGTGTAGTCTATGTTTCTGTAAACCTGAAAATGCCTTATAAGAAGACCAACAGAAGAACTGCACAACAAAGGCATTCTTCCTAGTAAACATGATGTGTACTTCAGTTACAATAGGCAATTATCTACAGATGACAGGATAATGACAAATTGATAAAAAATGAAAACCAAGTTCTCACCACAGATGAAAAATCATTCCTTCACGCAGACAATCTAACTGTGTTATTGTTACATAATGGTTTTCAACCTAGTTGGGCTGGAAACATAAGAAAAGGAAGCCATTGAACAATCCATTCAAATGCTCTATGTGGCGTAAGAGAATCTAAAGAGTGAAAGAACCAGTACTTCTGTACCTTCTTGGTAGGAAGTTTTAATATAAATGTCTAATTTACTACATTTATATGCATGTTTGACCAACAATTTGCAGGTCAAAGTACCCATTTCCTTGAGAAAATCTGTAATAAAATTCAGTAGTCCCTACTTTTATTTATATCACTGAAAATCAGACACGCTTCAAATACATCAAGGACTTTGCAAAAATTTGATGCTGTATGAATATCACATTGATGATAAAGAGATCTGGTAACTCTAAGAGACAAGAATTGCCTAAACTCAGGATTTTAATTTAGAATGCTGCTCATTTATTGATTTGCATCTTACCCAGGAAAAGACTTTTGAAGAAAAAAACCTTTTTCTTAATTTTTTCTTTTACTGTTTTCCCTCTGTGATACTTTGTTGTGTCTTTCCAGTGTAAGGGTGCAAAATCTTCAGGACTTACATGCATATATGCAGTGCTGTGTAAACTGTTGTATTATAAACCAGATGCTCAATGAGAGTAAGTCAGCACTGTGTCATTAAAGTTTAGCTTTGGATTGCTAATTAACGGAAGGTAATTATGATGTTTAAATACTAGTCTGAGTCTTCTTTTGGATGAGAAATACTTATAGTTTATTCTACTGATGAACTACACTTTTTATTTGAATTCAGATTGTCTTTGGGTTAGGAATTCATAAACACCCTGAAGAAATGCATCTGTTGTGCCTAACTCTGTTTAATAGTTCGAAAGAAGCCTTTTCTTGTCTCCTACAGAAGTCCTGGATCTACAGTTTTCATAATGCTTATGGCAGCCAAATAGAAGAATTTCTTGTCTGCCCAAATGTTTTTTGTATTACAATAGCAGACAAATACGTAAAGAAAAACATTACTATTAAATCAATTTAGCCACAATCAATTGAAAAAATCTGGTGTGAATGTAGTAATACAGAGAATTAAATACTTAATAGCTGAATATATATTGTCTTCTAAAATGGGAATGTGCTATCACAGAATCACAGAATCGTAGGTGTTGGAAGGGACCTCAAGAGATCATTGGGTCCAAACTCACTGCAAAGCAGGTTCCCTAGGACATATCACCTGGGTAGGTGTCCAGACGGGCCTTGAATATCTCCAGAGAAGGACACTCCACAACCCCCCTGGGCAGCCTGTTCCAGGGCTCTGTCACCCTCACTGTGAAAAAGTTCTTCCGCATGTTGGTGCGGAACACATACCACAGAGAAGAGGCTGGCCATTTCCCCCTGTGTCCTGCACTTGAGATATTTATAAACATTAATAAGATGCCCTCTTAGTCTTCTTTTTTCAAGCCTGAACAGCCCCAGTAATTATATAATTATTACCACAATCATATTATGTTGTTTAAACTGTAACATTACAGAATAAAGGTGGTGTTTTGTTTTGGGATTTTTGTATTCGTTTGTTTAGTCAGAGTCCCTAGTCATTATTACAAAATCGAAGCTGCAAACCGTATATAAACTAAATCTGATTATCGGTTAAGATCCAGATCTGCCAAGTCCTGGACAAACCAGGTGCAGTTCACTTCAGATTCAGAATATATCCAGCACCAAAATTGCAACAGCAAAACCTATGCAGTACTCACAAGTGACTGTCATTTATGTTCATAGAGACTTCATGCTTACCAAAGAGAAATTGTTAAAGTGCTGCCTCAAACTTCTGAATGGTTCAAAGGAAATAATTTGGATTTAAGGCCCTACCATGTCAATTCATTTTACCTTGCAGCCTTTAAAATAAGAGCATTAGTGAAACAATGCCTATCCCGTCTTTCTTTCTCTGTTCCTGTTATCAGTTCCTGTGTCATCCACTTAGTGTATAAACAATTCACTCTTAACTCTTGGATGTACTCAAATGACTATTAAAATCACTATATTCAGAGTATATAGTCTAAATTAGTAAGATTGATCTATTTAAACCTATTTGAGGGATTGATCCACATAGCTCTAATGTAAACAGTTACCAAATGTATAAATAGCCTTACGGCATTGAGAATCTCTCATTGCTATTGTTATCTTAAACATAATCTCTGGTGATCAACAGATGCTATTGTATGTACTATAAATTATCTTTGGACAAAACCTGAACTTTCTACATAGTTTTCTGAAAAAAGCATGATCCAAATGTTTGTTGAAGCACCACAAATAGATATGTTATATATCACAGAATCTTAGGGG
>VZTU01009218.1:0-42283 GCA_013400835.1 Zapornia atra
AATGTTAATTGGTTTTCCCAGGTGTGTAATAGCAAGAACATAAGCTTTAGGCAATCTTGAAAATAATTATAGTCTTTTTTAGCCTGTAAGACTTAGTGATGACTTTTCTGTTTATTAGCTTCTTTATAAACATATTTGTGGCATATTTATATATTGTGTAATTGTAGCGTCTTAGCGTTTTGTATTTTTATAAAATTTACAATTAATATGGAAGCCATAATACTCAGAAAATACAGTCTTAGCTAACTAGAAGAAAATGTAAACAGATAGGGTGAAATTCATAGAACAGTATTTGCACTCACAAGTTGATCCTAATGATCTTAGTTGCTAAAAAGGTGACAAGATTTTAATAAAGATTATTTTTGTGAGAGATGTTTACACTGTTGAAAAAAAAAATCAGCCCTGTTGATAAAGCAAATAAAAATTTGCTGATGATAAAAAAACCATAAAGAACATAAATTTGCTTCTTTAATTTAGGATGAGATTAGGAAGAAAAAAGTATGAATATAATTTAATAAGGTGCTGTGACCTCAGTCCTTGACTGCCTGTCAATACTACATGCAGAAAGAGTGATGACTTAAAAATGTCCTGCATGCTTTCTTTGTAGTTGAGATATTGAGAGAATGTGTTACTGTCATCTGCACAGAGTAATCTCTACCTAGTTGATCTCTGGTCTTATTTCTGTACGTCTTTCACAATGGTTAAAGGAGTTCAGTCACTGTTAAACATGGCAGAGAAAACATGTGACTTTACAGGAGAGTATGTCTGTTACTTGAATTATATCTGCTTCACCTCTCAAACTTGATCCCCCAATTTATTTGTAAGCTTTGTGGCTAGTAGCCAAACATGGACACAGCCACTATAGGATAAATGTGATTCCTTGTATTGTGAATTACATTTCTACAATTGATAATTTAGGTTAACTAGTGTATAGTTTTCATTACAGTATGCATATTCTTGTATATGCATATAAAGTCTCTCATAGCTTGCCACTGTCAAATGCAATTTCTAAAAGATGATATTTCACAAGTTATTTTGTCATGTATAGTTATCACATCCTTAAAAAAGGCAGAGCCAAGGTTTATTTCCCCTCTCCTACCATCTTATAAAGACTTGGTTTTCTCTTTGCCTGAAAAAAGGGTAGTTTTGGTTCATATTATAGCCTCACTTATATAACTTGTAAGAATTTCCAAATTCTTACTGCAATCTTATGTCAAATTATACCACAAAACAAAAAGCAGAAATAAATGTGAAACAGATACCTCTGTTTTGTGAAAAGCAGGGAGGTGCAATTCCACCGAAGAATATGTAAGCATTCAGAGATAGGTAAAATGTTTTGGAATAATTTTGACATTAGTAAAGTGTCAATCTGTGGGATTTATACAGGGAGCTTTTGAAAGTCAGTAGTAATCTAGTGTTAACAACTGCAATATATGTTGCATCAAGCTTCATGTAGTAACTTTTGCATTGATGCTTGTAGCTTTTTTTTTTTAATCTATAGCTTTTTGTTATAAAGAGATTTCCTTTTGTGAATGAAAAACTTACAATGATGAAGGATTTCTGGCATTCTTCAGGCAAGTTACTTCAGTGATTAATATCCCCAGTACTGAAAGTTGTGTACCTTATTTCTGAAGTAATGTAGCCTAGTATTAACTTCCATTCACTCAGTCTCGGGTTTTGCTCTTGAGGGTCAGGCATCTCTTACCCATGTAGGTCATGGTAATAGATATCCTAGTCATTTTTTTCCCCTGGAAAATCTGGGCAGGAATTTACTTTTACCATCATTTTCAGGCATTTGGAAATCTGTTCCATGCCCGTATGCATCAGGAAATGAACTGTTGTGAATGCACTGGTAATGGGTGTACTTAGACTGTAATGGTTTACTGCACCTTAGTGCAAGTGTCCTGCAACCATGATCCTTGTATACTCCTTAAATCTGAGGCATAGGAGTCAGTATTCATGTACAGTTAAAGCTCTAAAAATATAGAATATGTTACTCATAGGTTATCTGTTGACTCTCTAATTTGGGCTGAACTTCTTAAATGTCTCAGTATAAAGCATGACTTGAGAGATTTGATTGTTTGTTTTCTGATTCATTTCTAATAGTCTCACATTCTCAGTAAAAGGATGTCACTGGTATCGCTGGTTTTGTATGTGGGTGCATCAGTTCTGACTTGATATGCTCCCAGTGACTGGGTTATCCTTTAAAACTGCACTCTCACAAAAGCAATCTTAGCTCAGCTCTCTGTATGCCAATATTACTAGGTCCTTCAGTATCAGTTTAATTCAAGATAATGTTTTGCTGGCTTTATATTCTTCTGGCCCTGCATTTGACAGGTACGTTTTTTCACAGGCAGTGCAAATAACTGCATATTGCCAAAAGATCTATACTTAACTGTATCATGTGCCTCACTGCATCATTATTTGGTATCTCCACCAATTCTGTGCTATCTGCAGATTTTAACAGCAATTATTTGATCTTTTGTTCTAATAAACACAGTCACAACACGGGATCTTAGAGAACCTAGTTAATTTTTGTGATGTTTACTCCAGTATTACTTCAAACAGTTCTTGTTCTTTTCTTAATTATTAATGCAAAGATTTTAGGTTTTCATCTCGTTTACCTTTATCAACAAAAAGATCTTGTGATCTTCTAAAAACCAGCAGCTTTGACAAGAAGACCTATTTTCCACAAAGTCACGCTTTTTGGGATTAATTGTGCTTCTCATCTGCATACTCTATCTTTGTTTTTCCAGAAATACGTCTTTTTGCCTGTAATCAATTTTAGTGTACCATAAATTGTATGAATGGCACTTCATATAATTACCACAATATCATATTTTTTTCAAACTTCCAGAAATTCTGAACAGTCAAATATTTTTAAAGATCCAAATTATTTGTTCCAGAGGCAAATTTGTAATAGCCTTTGAACTGCTCATTTAATAAAATCTAATGCTTGCTAGTCAGCATACTTATTATATAGAATAAAATCTTTATCACAGTTTGGTTTCACTTCCTATTTCTGTTACAGAATTTCCCATTTTCTGTCAGCTTTCTTGAAGGTTGTCTATATTTTTCCTTAACTGATAAATGTAAACTAGTTTGGTGTTGCCCTCACAGGGAAGTCAATCCCTCACAACAGGTCTGAGTTATTTTGTACTTTGTGTGGAAATGAATTTTGCCCAAATTTAAGGTATCAGTGACTCAGAGGTCCAGATTTGAGCTTAGGTGTGTCTAGTCTCTAAGGTCACTGAAGAGAAAGAGTCTTTACACAGGAGCAATTGTGCTTTAAAATGCCAAGTTCTCCCTGTCAATTTTGCAAGTATAGACTAGTATCTGATGTAGATATTTGCATCAGTGCAGCTGAATCTTAGTATCTCTCACAGTTAACATGATTTTGGAAAAGGTGGTTGGTTTTTTTTTTCCTGAGGACAGGCTGAGAGAAGAGTAGAGCTTTTTCAGCCTGGAGTAAAGAAGGCTCTGGGGAGATCTAATTGCGGCCTACAAGGAAGATGGAGAGGGACTGATTACAAGGGTGGTAGGACAAGGGGCAATGGCTTTATACTCGAGGATGGTAGATTCAGATCAGATTCTGGGAAGAAATTCTTCTCTATAAGGGTGGCGAGGCCCTGGCACCGGTTGCCCAGTGGAGTTGTGTCTGCCCCCTCCCTGCCAGTGTTCAAGGCCAGGTTGGCTGGGGCTTTGGGCAGCCTGGTCTAGTGCAGAGTGTCCCTGCCCATGACAGGGAGGTTGGAACTAGATGGTCTTTGAAGTCACTTCCAACCTAGACCCATTCTATGGGTTGAGTCTGTGAATGAAGGTTCTTATTCCTTGAAAACCTAAAAATCTAACGGTGTTAAAATAAATCAGGTCTAGTGGTAAAATGTAGCACACTGTAGTAATGCATCACGATACAGAGGTGTCAGAATGAGGTGAAGTCACAAGTTGCTACCATAGTTTATGTTCGGGGGGTATAAGGGATGTTGCTCTCCTCACTCATGTTTAGGCTGGGAGACTGCAATTTCATGTAATGAAATACTTTTTCTTAGAGTCTTATTACTTGAAAATGCTCAAAGGTAAAAGGAAAGAAGTTGGAAGAAATCATCAGGGAGAGGGGAGAAGCTGGCAGAACATCATTGCAAGTAACTAGAATGAGTAACTTTGATCTGCCGTAGTTGAAAGATAATTACGTGGTTGCCACAGAGAGGCAAACCACACAGTTTCACTTACCCAGCGTATATGAAAAGATACTTAAATACAGAAAATATAGGAGATACTGCAGATACTGCATAAGATTCAGTAGCAAAAAAATAGTGCCTTTCTAGAGACCTCTATAGTGCCCTGTCTGACCACTGTCTGTGGCTTCGGAAAGGGTCTTACAGGCACCGTGCCATACCTGCCAGTCCCGTGTGGAATTTACTCCTAACACACCTGTTGTCACTCGGTGCTTTATTGTACTGGACATAGCCTCTTGGGACATGTGAGATCCATTTTCTGTTACTCCAGAATCAAGTACAGCTGAAATAAAGCCAGAGGTCAGCATGTGAATGCATACCATGCCAGACATCATTTACAGGTGGTGTAGTTAAGCCTGTTGTAATAATCTTTCCAGCCACAGTATACTTAAGCGGTGGACTCCTATTAAGGATCTTACTGTTATAGATAGGGAATAAAAATGTCCATTAATTTGTCTACTTTGCTAGGTGATGTTGACAAAATTTAGAATAAAAATAATTCTTACTGTTTCCTACTGTCTGTTGTAAATCACTTCATAGGTCATTCTATAGCCTATCCTTACTTGCAAAACCACATTTTATTGTTAAAACTATTCTTTCTGGTAGGATGTTAATCTGTTTGGTACTATGGATGGAAATTTCCTTGCCAGTCAAGGCCATTATGCAGAAGAATGTGACTGACCAGAATAACTCACTTTACAGTCTGGAAGTCTCCAAATAGTAAGCAGGATCTGGACTGGATGCTGTTACAGATGTCAGAGATCTGTAAATATTTTCTGCACTTAAAACAGGCCAAGCTTGTTGCCAAGTACTGATAAATTTCCTTATTTTCCCATGTGCTGTTTACCCTTATAGTTTGAAGAATGATTCACTTTATTTATAAGAGGGTTTCAGTGCGTGTCTAAGAGATATAATGATCTTAATAGCTTACTAAAAGGAAAAACTTCTTGTTAAAATGCTTAGTATCTTCTCTATTAAAAACACTAAGTATATTCTGTTCAAAATCAGTTAGTATATGTGATGTAAATCATCACATTTGTTATGAACTGTGTAAAAATTCTGTGTTGTAGTGTGAAGAGGCAAAATACGAACAGCACATTGGCAGTATGCAGGAGCATTAAATTTAGCCATTTAGTGTTGTTTCTTCAATGAGAAGAGATATCTTGGCTGCAATGACAGTGTGGCACATCTAGATTTAAAAATCTTACCAGTAGCTTTACCTGCTTGGTAATATAATATTTGAGGCAGAAGTCTAGTTAGAATTTAGATTGACAGGTAACAGACTTTTCCCAGGACATTGACATTTTTAATCCGCCCACAAGTGATCTTCTGAATCATCCTTATTAATAAATCTACTAGAAATATGCAGAATGCAAAATAGCAACATGCAAAAAAAAGAGCAATTTGAGAGCAGGCAGTTTCAGGAGAGAAGTTTGCAGCTTCTTTTCTTTCACTTCCACATTGGTAAGCGTTTTATCTGACACCAGTGACATTTTAGCTTTTCCAGTGCTCTTGAAGTTTTTTAAAGGATTGTTAGGACCTGTGTACATATCAGATTGCATCTTTGCTTAAAATCTTGATATGAATTCTCATGAGGTTCATAGCTTTTAATATTTCTTGTAATATTCCTTGTATCATTTCACGGTTTTCTTAGCTGGCAGACACCCAGGTTTACAGGTCTTTAAGGTTAATATACCATACACAAAACTTCACATAGATGAAAAAATGCTATCAACTAACGTTACTGCAAAAGTGGGTCCTGAATTTCATTTGAAACATTTAATTCTGTATGTTATGAAGGTACATTCTTGATGTGTACAGAAGTTATTTGTCATAGTAATTTCTAGATTTTTATGGTGCAAGGTAAAAGGATCTGCACTCTTCAATAATTCATGCTCTGCTTTTTATCTGAAGGCTGACATTTTGAAGGTGAGGCTATCTCACTGCAGATTGTTGAAGGAACAATTACAACTTAACTTAGTTTGCTTGCTGTTGAGCATCTTCCCTCAAGCAGATTTTCTTGCCCAGAACTCAAGTATTACATTTTGGACTCGACTGAGAATTGAGGTGGAATTGTAAGAAACTGTTAAAGCGATCCAAAACTCACAGTTCAGGTAGCTGCAGTCTCGTTTTATCACCTTGATATGGGTACTGTGCAGCAATAGCCTGTAGTTAACATCCCTTTTCTGATGATATCTTGAGGAAAGAAGAAAGATCACCTCTTTCATCACAGTGTGGCTCCTCTCTTCATGTTTTTCGAAGTCCATCACTGCTAGGGCTCTGAATAATGAAATAAATAAGGGACAGCAGTAAGTGCCCTGTGCTCTTTTTCACACAGAAGTGTGAGGTGGTTAGGAAGAGGCAGTGCTATTCAGAAAACTATGATCACTTTATATAGCATCCACATGAGAAGGTAAATATTAATTTATCAGAACAGTGACTCCCTATAGGCGTAATTAGTGTTGTGATCACAGCAAATCAATTGCTGTCAGTTACTGACAAAGATAATTGCTCTCAGCCGGAAGCTCGGGTATAAGCTTTACTGTATTTACATGCTCTTGTTGTACTGCTGGGTGTTAGAGACTTGTGTTGCATGCTCCTTAACTTCAGGTGAGTTCTTTGGAAAAATAACTTGCATTAGGAAGTTTGTATATGGGGAAGATAACTAAGATTACTTCTCACTTGCAAGAATAACTCCAGAAAGTTAACTTTTAAATTCATGTTGGTAGTCTTATTCTCTCACTTGTGTCATAAATTGAGGCTTTTCAGTGCTATATGAAAGAAATAGAAGGATTTAGCCTGTGTTATTAAGAGATAAATGTTTTTTAGTTTATAAAAATTCAAATAATGGAATTTACGCGATTTCCTCTCACTGTTACCTTACTACAATTCATTATGGAGTAGCAAAACAAACTTTGGATCCAGTGACATTTTTCAGCAGTGACTACAGGAAAACAGTGACATCTTATAGGACTTTGATGTTAGAGGAGTTTGTTGGGCAAAATATCTGGAAGTGCTTTGATCCACTTTAAAAAAAAAAATCCAAACAGAGTTAGGAGCACTGAATACCACACAAATACTAGAGCTCTCATTTCCTTCCCCTGAGCTTTTTCTTCTTTGTTCCAGATGGTTTCTGAATTTTATGAGGTGTGAATTTTAGGAAATTCAAATAAAACAAAAGCTCTCCATATAGCAGATGAATAAAATGATGGCAAAACCCCCCTTAAGACTCTAATTTTATTTTACTCCTCATTACTGTGATTGAGGAAAAAATAGAAGAGAAGCCATGAAGGTTTCAATAAATAGCAGCAAAATATTACAAATTTGAAAGGCATAGGCATACTCTGGATTTGGTAGAAACATAAATTCAAATTACTTTAAATCTTCTTCAGTTTTGAGATCCTCAAAACTTTCAGTGTCTGTATAAATACTTATTCTTCAGTTGGATCATAGGGCCACTGTATGTCTGTGATTTTTAAATTAGTCTGTATCTTCAGAATTTCCTTGATGTAGATTTAGCTTCTGTATTTAGCTTTGGTGAAATGATTTATGAATAATGACCATCTCAACCATGAATTAAAATGTTGTTTAATTAAAAATTACAATTTGTTACCATTTATAACAAATTTGTTTACCACAATTTGTAACAAATTACATTTGTTACTGTTTTATCAGTTCAAGTGGTTACCTTCAGATGGTGTTAGTTTTTTACGGAGTTGGCTATCTCTGCTATTTGAGAAAAATCAAAATTTCTGCAATCTTTCCCCTTTTGTAGTTTTAAAACCATTCCCCCTTGTCCTATTGCTACCTGCCCTCATGAACAGTTCTTCCCCAGCTTTCTTGTAGGCCCCTTCAGGTACCGGAAGGCCTGTATAAGGTCGGGCCCCCTCCCCCCTCCGAGCCTTCTCTTCTCCAAGCTGAACAACCCCAATCCCAATCTCTCAGCCTGTCTTCATAGCCTACCTTCATAGGATGAGTAACTACAATCGATTGTAATTAAATGGCAAAAGAGCTTGCAGAGCAAAGAGGCCAGCTGCATAATTCGGTACTCACAAAGTTAGGCAGACCCAGAAATTAGGGGTCTGCCTGGTATCATGTCCCGAAATATTTTTGGTAACTCTAGAAATATGAAGAGGATTTACATAAACCTAGTTTCTTTGTCAAAGAACATTTTTCATTTAAAAAGGGGAGGGGGGGATCCATATATTGTAGGCTTTTTGCTTTCACCTCAGGTCTGGTCCCTTGCCTAAGGGAAGCAGTAGTTAGTATTCATGGCCATCCTTTTTGTAAGTGACAACATTTTTGTTTCCAAAGTACCGTGGAAAACAATGTCCCTCCCACTCTTTCTGCCTTCCATCCTCTTTTCCATTTTTACAAATACCAAAAGTGCATCTACAACCAGACAATACATTTTATTACTAAGAGAGTTGATGAAAAATGTTTTGCATTGACAACAAGCTACAATTTTCTTTTTTTTTTGTTACTCAGACTGATTTGCGGTTATCAGTGGCAACCATCACTCTTCATAGTCACTTGGCTCACAGTGCTGCAATGAGAACATGTTTACATGGCCAGTACTTGTATTTCTTTTACCTTGCCTGAGGTTAAATGTAAGAGAAAAGCCATGCTTATATTATGAGGATCTATGTAAAGGATTTAACTTCTTTGTACACTTCCAGATGTCTACTTTTGAAATGATGATGATGATGGTGATTCCTGCTGTATTTAGTAATACTACTCTCTTTTTACTTTTCAGTATGCAACTTTTGATTACACAGTATATTTTTTTTTAAGTTACAAAATGTACATTTCAAAAGGAAAAGGCTTTTAATTTGTTGCAGCGTAAATAGTAACAGGTTCAGCAGCAATACATACACTGTTCTCTCAGCGTTTGGTCCAAGCTCACAAGTTTACTTGTAGCTGATTAATAACAATAATACTTTAATATCAATTTCATGCTGGTCTCAGGCCCCAGTGAAGCTGAAGGACGTCAGGTTTTGCAAATAATGCCACTGGAAGGCATTAATACAAAATTTCCTTAATCCTAGAAACTGAAAACATCTGCTTCAAATCTGTAGCACGTTGTGTATGTGTTCAACATCAAGGTGGCTTTCAAAGAATCAGCTGATTTTGCTCTCAGCAGAGGATTTAGCTTCAACCAGCGGGAAATTACTTCAGGAGGATTTAGATGGTGAATGAATAATTGGTTTAATAACAGAAAATAAGTGAAAAGTTAAAAAACCTCAAGTACTTTTCCATTAAATTTGTGCATTGCTTCTTATATCAACTGTTTGTTAATTGGCAAGTGTTACACCTTATTTAGTTCTATTTCCTGCTAACTTAATGGCAGTAATAAAGAAGAAAGTAAAATGGATTACACCATAGTTGGCTTCTCAGTTATAGTATCATAATTTTAATAACGATTTTACTGGTTCACATTCCATAGCATTCTCAAGATTATTAATTTCACAATAAGGAAGAATTTCACATTTTGTTTCCCCCATCATTCTACAGATGGAAAGTACATAATTATTTATATTTTACAGGAAACTAGCATTAAAATTTATTTCAAAACAAAAAACTCCACCAGACTGTAATAAAAATGTAATGTTCTAGCGTAAAAGCTTGAAGATACAGTGTGCTGGTGAGTCAGAGAGATATCAGAGCTCTTAGTACAGATAAGACGTAGTGTAGGAGCAGCTTTTTAATCGGGTAGAAATTTCTGCTTCCCTTTGAGAAATGTTAATCAATCTCTAAGTATACAGGAACGTGGAAGATGTTTATTCTGCATTTATTCCAAGTGGTAATTTCAGGCCACTGTGTCATCCAAAATTAAGCGGTGTTGCTGTTTAAAAGTGTTCGTTGGAAATTCTTAAATAGAGAAAACTGAAGAGATAATTCTACATTTTTATCAGGATGATTTTGAAACTTCTGTAGAGAATGGGAACCAGCAGTCACTGTCAGGAGAGAGGTGCCTGTCCATGGCTTTGTTTTGTTTTGGTTTTGCCCTGTGTGTTAGTACTTACTTTTGGTGTCAGCCTAGTAGCAGCTGTTAGGACAACCATAGAGCACAAAGCCAGATCTCATCACAACCTGCTTCTAGGAGACAGCTACGATGGGTGACTGGAGAGATGGAGATGCTCTTGAGCTTACCCACAGTTTGCCCATGACTGTAGAGACTGATACCACTGCCCTCCAAAGATCGTCTTCTCTGTTTGCAGAGTAGCCCACGCACTATGAACATCTACATATCAGTTTTACTGTATTCAGTATTCCAATGTATTCTATATTAGTCTGTACATGTTGTTATATGTGTGTGTATGTACACTTTTTATGCTCCTCAGATACTCTTTCAATGATAGAATACTTTGAAATAGAAAATCCTTTTTTGCATCCAATTTGATACCTACTTTCACTTGTAGTATCAGTTATAGTGAATAATGAGTTAAGTTTCTGTGTCAGTATTTCTGGAAATTTGCAGAGTTCTTCAGGAACTTACTCTCTCCTCTGTGGATGCCAAGCTTTGTGGCTTATTTCTGGACTACACAGAGTGTCTTGCCTTACTTATGGGAGGTAAATAGCTTTTTCCAATAATAAATGAGTAAAGATACATGTGGATATTTCTGCAGATAATTTATATCTGGCTTTTGGTATTAATTGAACCTTCTGTTCAATTACACTTAAACCAGTGTATTTTGTAAGTGAAAACAATGGAAAAGTTTTGTTTCTAGAATCATAGAATATGTAAGGTTAGAAGGGACCTTTAAAGCCATCTAGTCCAACCCCCCTTACAGTAAGCAGGGACATCTTCACTAGATCAGGTTGTTCAGAGCCCCATCAAGCCTGACCTTGAATATCTCCAGGGATGGGGTCTCCAGTACCAATCTTGGACACCTTTTCCAGTGATCCACCACCCTCAGTGTGAAGAACTTTCTCCTAATATCCAACATAAATCTCCCCTTCTGTAGTTTAAAAACATCACCCCTTGTCCTATTGCTACCTGCCCTAGTGAACAGTTATTCCCCAGCTTTCTTGTAGGTACCTTTCAGGTACTGGAAGGCAACTATAAGGTCCCCCCAGAGCCTTCTGTTCTCCAGGCTGAACAAGCCCAGATCTCTCAGCCTGTCTTCACAGGAGAGGTCATCCAGCCCTTGAATCATTTTTGTGTCCCTCCTCTGGACTCATTCCAACAGGTCCATGTCCTTCTTGTGTGAGGGCTCCAAAGGTGGACACAGCGTTACAGGTGAGGTCTCACCTGTTTCAAAGTAACTTCCTAGAACTGTTCCTATCAATGGTTTCCATACTGCCAGTGGCCTACACAGGTGGCATGCAATGTTTATGGTTGTCTGGGGTCACTGTAAGAGTAGTTTTTGGTGGGTGAGGCAGGCAGTACAGTTTTCCAGTGGCATGAGAGCAGTGGTTCCATGTCACTTCCCTTTTCTGAAAAGGAAGTACTTAATTATAATGCTCAAAGTTATGGAAGTCCAAATTTTGAAAAAAATCAATAGCAAACAAGGCTGTGTAAGAATGTGCAAGTGTACCCGTTGTACACTGCACCTGTCCCTCCCTCCCATGTATTACTGTATTTTGTCAGCCTTCTGTGGGCCTCTTGTCTGTTTCCATCGACCTGGAATGCTGTAAGAGGAGCTCAAAGCTTAACCAGGCCTCTTAGCTTTGTTTGCTGTGTGCTGGGCTCACACTAGTTCATATGAGGAAATCAGGCAGCCACAAACCATACAAAACCAAAGAGTTGAGAGTGCTTCCCTTTCAGAGCTGTTGTCAGATGTATTTCCTACTCAGTGGTCCACCCTGGTAAGCAGGGCTTGCAAAGAATGGGTTGACGTGGAATATGCTGTGAAGGCAAGTTCACTTTTGAAGCTGACTTCCTGGGCAGATAGTTGACCTTTGTGTAACAGACTCTTCTCATTAGTTGACTGAGAAATGTTTTAAGTCTTCCTTCCACCTTGCATAAAGGCACAAAGTGACAGGAACAATTCTTCAAGGAGATTTAATTGTGATATGAAATAAATAAAATGTCAGCAGACCTTTATGAAGATGATAAAACTTTACACTTACATGCAAATGCTTAGATAACGATGTTTTTCTGGTTAAAACTAAGTTACTATTTATCTAATTGTACCAGCCTTTAGGTTCTTCTCCCTTTTCAAGAATTTTTTTTAACATTGACATTGTTTTCACCTTCATTAATATTATTTCTTGATTGCCTGGTGCACCTTGTCCTTACATCTTTAATTTTGAATACCAGCATCAAAGCATGTTATCTCACAAAACCTTAGCAATGTCATGCTCAGGAGCTCATCAGTGACAGAGCAAGGGATGAGCATCAGATTTCTACTTCTCAATCATGTAAAATTTGATTTCTCACGTATTCATTGTAAGGATTCACAGTCGCTGAGGCAACACCTTGAGCCCTGTGTTCAGTTTTGGGCCACTCACTACAAGAAAGACATTGAGGTGCTGGAGGGTGTCCAGAGAAGAGCAGTGAAGCTGATGTAGGCTCTAGAGGAAGTTTTATGAGGAGCAGCTCAGGGAACTGGGTTGTTCAGCCTGGAGAACAGGAAGCTGAGGAGAAACCTTATTGCTTTATATGATTACCTGAGAGGAGGTTGTAGCCAGGTGGGGGTTGGTCTCATCTCCCAAGTAACAAGAGCTGACTCAAGTTATGCCAAGGGAGTTTTGAGTTAGATATTAGGAAAAATTTCTTCATTGAAAGGGTTCTCAAGCACTGGAACAGACTGCCCAAGGAAATGGTTGAGTCACCATCTTTTGAGGTATTTAAAAAATGTGTAGATATGGTGCTTAGGGACATGGCTTAGTGGTGGACTTGGCAGTGTTAGGTTAATGATTGGCCTTAATGATCGTTTAAAGGTGTTACCAACCAAAAATATGCTATGATTTTACGATTTTAATTTCTTTTCTTTAACCCTTCAGGGACAACAGTTACAAAAGATCTTCATGTCCTATTCTCTGTTCTTAGACTGGATGAAATATTCAATGGAAAGACTCAAAACAGTCACAGAAAGCCTAAATTTTAATTCTATGCATGCAAGTACTTTATTGTAATATTTGTAAATGCTTCAAGCTTATTTAAATACAGAGATGACTACAGAAAGTTCTGTGATAGCAGAATTTTCTGAGTTTTTTATAACATTTGCAAATAGGAGTCTGAGATACAACATTCCTCAAGATTCACATTGATTCCAGACTGCCTGAAGAGGAACTTGGGCACCTGCAGTCACCCTAAATCCCAGCCAACAGTTCAGTCTGTCTCCTTTCCAACATTCTGTACGTTAACAAGTTCATTAGGTGCTTTCAGATTTTGGCTGAAAGTCACTTGGTAGCTCAGATTTAGTCTGTAACTGAAGAAGTGCCTATTCTAGGAGAGGAAAACACCTGCCTTGTTCCATGGTACAAAGTTTCTAGACAGCTAGAAGGAACCTTGCAGATGCAGGCCCTGGTCCTCATGGAGGACTTCAACCACCCAAATATCTGTTGGAAGGATAACATGGCAGGGCATGGAAAGTGTAGGACGTTCCTGAAGAGAATTGATAACAAATTGCTGGCAGAAGTGGTAAAGAAGGCAATGGGGAGACGTGCTCTGCTTGACCTCATAGTCACAAATTAATAAGGGTTGTTGGGGATGTGAATGCTGAAGGCAACCGTGGCTGCAGTGTCTGTGAGATGGTTGAGTTCAGCATCCTGACTTGAGGGAGTAGGGCAAAAAGCACGATCACAAGTGTGGGCTTTGGGAGAGGTGCCTTTGGTTTCCTCAGGGATCATAGAATCATACATAGAATGCATTAGGTTGGAAGGGGCCTTTATAAGTCATCTAGTCCACCCCTCCTGCAGTAAGCAGGGATATCCTTAATTAGATGAGGTTCCTCAGGGCTTCATCAAGCCTGACCTTGAATGCCTCCACCACCTACCTCTCTGGGAAACCTGGTCCACCACCAGTGAGAAGTCTGACTGACAATAGTAAAAAATTTGGTTCTCTATTTTTCGTGAACAATTTCACTTAAAAATCTGAAATGGTGGGTGTGCTTTTAAACACCAGCTGAAGTTCAGCTTGGCAGGGTGGTTACAAAGAGGACAGAGGCACTCACACTCTTCACAAGGAGCCACATGGAGGAGACAGGGGAAATGATTCCAAGTTGCACCAGCATGGATTTCATCTTGATACAAGAAATAATTTTTTTATAGTGAGAACAATCACTGAAACAACCTGTCTAGGGATGTGTTGGAGTCCCCATCATTGGAGGTTTTCAAATGCAGTTGGGAAGGGTACTAGATAATTGGACAGGTTTATATCAGATATTAGGAAAATCTTCATGGAAAGGGTTAACAAGCATTGGAATGGGGTGTCCAGGGAAGTGGTTAAGTGACCATACCTGGAGGTATTTAAAAGACATGTAGATATGGTGCTTATGGACTTGGTTCAGTAGTGAACTGGATAGTGCTAGGTTAACAGTTGGGCTTGATGATCTTAAAGGCCTTTTCCAACCCAAACAATTCTATGATTGTTGATTCTGTAATCTTACTTGGCCTCCCTTTCTTGGAGGAGGTTGAACAGACGATCATCTAAGATGATACAAAACTGGGAGGAGTAGCCAACATCTCAGAGCAGAAGGCTCTGCTGCCACCCAGCGAGATCTGAGTAGGTTGGAGAGTTATGCACTGTAGAGTCCTGCACCTATGGAGGAATAACCCCATGGGCCTGTACAGGGTATGTTGTGACCCGCTGGAGTGCAGCTCTGTGGAAGAAGATCTAGGGGTCCTGGTGAACAACAGGTTAGCCATGAGCCAGCAGTGTGCCCTCAGGGCCAAGAAAGCCAATGGCATCCTGGGGTGTATCAAGAATAGTGTGGCCAGCAGGTCGAGGGAGATTCTCCTCCCCCTCTACTCTGCCCTCCCGAGGCCTCATGTGGAATATTGTGTGCAGTTCTGGGCTCTCCAGTTCAAGAAGGACAGGGAGCTATTGGAGAGGGTACAAAAAAAGGTCTATAAAGATGATGGGACTAGAACATCTCTCTTACAGGAGATGCTGAGGAACTCGGGACTTTTTGGCCTAGAGAAGACTGAGGGGGGATCTGATCAGTGTTTACAAATACTTGAGGGGTGGGTGTCAGGAGGATGGGGTTAGTGTTTTTGCAGTGGGTGCCCAGTGACAGGAGAAGAGTCAATGGGCACAAACCTGAATATCAGAACTTCCACATGAGGAGGAACTTCTTTCACTGTGAGGGTGGCAGAGCACTGGCACAGGCTGCCCAGAGAGGCTGTAGAGTCTCCTCTGGGGACATTCAAAACCTGTCCTGGATGCTGTCCTGTGCAACCTCTCCTCTAAGTGATCCTGTTCTGACATGGGTTGGAGTAGATGATCTCCAGAGGTCCCTTCCAACCCCTATCGTTCTGTGATCCCTTCTAGCCTAGGCTGTTCTATGTTGGTGTGTTACTCAAGTCTTTGTTTTCTGTTGTTTTATTTGACCTCATCCAAGTCACCATCTTTAGCACAGTGAACCTGATTAAAACTGACTGTATTCTCAAACAAGACATGGTATTTTACAGTTATCCCAAATATATACAGTTACTTCCAGGATTTTCAGGATGATGAATGGTAGAGCTTTAGAGATTTCTTTCCTGAGGCTGAAATGAAGACAAGAACACCCCCCACCACCACCACTTTTCTTTTATAAAGCATTGGCTATTTGGGGGAACTAAAAGTAGCATGATTAAAGATTGTGAAGAAAAACCTTGACTTTATATTTGCAGATTTTAATTTTTCATTTTAAGGTGAAGTTGATCTGTCTTATTTAATTTATGACAATATACTGTGTGTAACATGAACTTTCACAGCCCTTAGACAAACTTAAAGAGATGATGGGTTTTTTTTTTAAATATATTGTTAGACACTATTTTGCATGATTTTGCTTTTGATACTTTTGAAATACCTGGAAGTTCAGATGCTGATTATCATGTATATCTTACCTGGACTAGAAACATTGTTTTTACATATATGTATGATCTGATTTATTTCATTTACAGTAAAAAAGAGCAATCTATATTTGACCTCCCTCTCCCAGCAAACCATAAAAAAGTTATTTTTTAATCTTTTTTCATGACCAGTCATTTACATAGGAGAGAATAAATTTAAACTGGACATGAGAATTGCAAAATTCAAAATTTCACAATGTTACCAAAAAAACCCCACAACAAACAACTTTCTAGATATGGATTGCTGCTAAGTAGATTTCATTCTAGTCTGAATACAAAAAAAAAAATGCTATGTTGATAACCTGAAAAACACTTTTATGTGAAACAGAAAAGAAATCATGATGTCAGAAGCAGACACCAGTTTCTGTCTGTGGAGTGCTTGGGCTCTTGACATGAATCTTTGGACAGAAGGTAAACCAGAGTTGTAGTTTCCTCTCTTTTGGCTTGGTGCCCTTGCAGCAAAGTCAAAATCATATTATGGGTTTTTTTCACTCCTTTGGAGTAATGATAAATGCAGCCAGACAGGCGTACTGACCATCTCTGGTTAACATGCCTTTGGCCTCTGCCTGCCTGCTGACTCTCTGCTCCCCCCTACTACCCTCCCTTTCCCTGCACATCACCTCATCTGCTGGCACAGTCCCACCAAGTCCCTCCAACATGCAAGACCTTCTCGTGTGCATCCTCATCTGCTGCAAAGTCCCAGTTTGTCTCATCAGTTAGTGTGACAGATCTTCCTAATTACTGTTTGTTAACACTAATTGGCCAGGTTTTATGTCTACCTCCCTTCCCTTGTCCTTCCAGTTGAAAACGTCTTACCAGTTCGTGCCACTGCCCAGCTTTGTGCTTACCATAACCTCTCTTATCATGTGCCTTTATGGCTTGTTTGACCAGACACCCTCAAAGCAGCAGACACCCACCTTCCACATACCCTGACAAGGCATCCACCTGAGATGAAGGATAAAGTTGAAGTTCTACATTACAATTGTCCTGCTTTCTAGGAAAATAGTCTAAAACCTTGGTGGTTAAGCAGCATTACGTTTACTACGCCACTTTGTGGGAGAGGTAAGCAGTTGGAGTGAAAACTGTGAATAATGGGGGTTATTTCAGGCATTAAGGCAGGAGGAAGATGTAATTTGGTTTGGCATTTAGGTTACTTTGGGGTGTAGGAGGGAAACAGCCAACTGTGTTCTTAGGTTAGGGCACTTCTGACCTAGGATGTGGTGAGTATCAAATGATGACTCTCCAGAAAACTGTCAGGACAGCTGAGGAAGTGTGTAAAGGAGTGTCTAAACCTGTAAGATCAGGCAGTGCTGGAAAATAAATAGAAGGGCTCATTGTGACTAATATGGATCATATCAAAGTAGGTGTTTCTCTGAGACTGCTGTGCTTCTGGTCCTGTTCAGACATATAATAAATGCAGTCTCAATCATAAAAAGTCTGGTGTAAATGAGAAAGAGAACCAGAGCACAAGTAGTAGAATCCTTTCCTTCAAGTCCAGTAGGTCATCTGGCAGAATTAAGAATAAAGCCATTCTTTTTTTCTGAATTTTGATCTAGTGTCCTTTACTTATATTTCATTACATACAGGGTATTATTGTTACTCCATCCGACACCTCATATTCTTAATAGATGATGCAATGTAGCTCAAAGTGCATTAGAGGTTCCCCCTAGCTGTATGGAGTCATTTACTTCTTTTGAAATGTTGTTGCATGCATATTAAAATGTGATGTTTTAGTAACAGCAGAGTTTGGTGTTTTGCATGTCTTTGTGGTAGGATTTTTACTAATCTTTCCTGTCCAAGCTTGGATTAGACCTGTCATGCTTCGTGTAGATGAGCAAAGACATTCTTGTAATATTGCAGAATCTCATAGCATTTCCTTGCATCTTTTGAACTGCTCTGGGTTGGGTTTTTTAGTTCTTTTGTTCTTTAGGTTTTCTTGAGTATTTTTCTTGAGTTTTTTTCTTTAGGAATTCCTTGAGTAAGCAAAGGCTTTTGTCTGATACCCAGGGGGTAGTAGGAAAATTCACATTAACCATGAGAATTTCCACAGTTTGTGACTATGTCATTAGAAAAAAAGTCTTACTTCAAAAACGTTGATGTTAGTAACTTGTAAAGAGCAAGCTTATGATCAAGTCGTCCTTTACATCCTAATGCAGCATGCATCAGTGTTTCACTGCATGGGAACCTGCTGGGCTGCCTGGTCCTGTCTCCTGTAAGACAGCAGATGTTCACCTTCTGAAATTGCAGAGATGTGGAAATTCAGAATATTTATGGTTAATGCAAAAGTATGTATCATAAAAGATTCTTAAACCAAGTACATGTAGCTAGACCATAAGGCAGCTGGCTGCTCTAGACTTTGTAGGCTATTTGCATTTGGCAAACAAGAATATACTGTGGCCGTGGGAATAATTAGCTGCTATCACAGAATCATAGAATAGTCTGGGTTGGAAGGGACCCCAAGGATCACAGAGTTCCAACCCCCTGCCACAGGCAGGGCCACCAACCTCCAGGCCTGGATCTACCAGAGAGTCAAAATTACACTGAGCCCTGCTCCTTGTCTGTTTTCCTATGTGGTTGGAAAATGTGTATGAGAAACAAAATTACTTGCAGGTCCTTCTCCTCTGGAGAAAAGAAGACTTAGGGGGCCCCTAATTAGTGTTTATAAATATCTTAGACATGGGATGCAGGGGGAATTGGCCAGCCCCTTTTCAGTGGTCTGTGGGGACAGGACAAGGGGCAATGGCTGTAAACTGGAGCACAGGAAGTTCCGCACCAACATGTGGAAGAACTTTTTCCCAGTGAGGGTGACAGAGCCCTGGCACAGGCTGCCCAGGGGGGTGTGGAGTCTCCTTCTCTGGAGATATTCAAGACCCATCTGGACACCTGTCTGTGCAATATGAGCTAGGGAGCTGCTTTGGCAGGGGGGTTGGACCCGATGATCTCTGGAGGTCCCTTCCAACCCCTACAATTCTGTGATTCTGTGATTCTGTCCTTCCAGTACTGTAGCCTCACGCCAGAGGCAGCATCTGGACATTTCCACTGGTGGAGGTATTCTCCCTGATCTGTCTAAGTGCTTTTGGAACTCGTTTTAACTTTTGGTCTTCACAGCATCCTCTAAGAATGAGATGCAATTATGGGCTGTTTGAAAAGCACTTGCTTCTGTTTAATTATGCCCTGTGGGGCACCTCACAGAATCAGTCACAAGGTTGGAAAAGACCTTTAAGATCATTGAGTCAACCTCAAGAGGAAGTGTTAGAATGTATTAAGACTCATTCTCTGTTCATCATGATTTTATACTACTTTGTTCATTCCCACCCTATCTCTTTCAGTCCTACCTGTCTTCTGGATGTGTGATGGCTAGGGCTGTCTGTACTGCTCATTATTTGTAATGCTTCATGCCTAGTAATTTATGCTGTGAAAGATGCTACTGTTTTCTTGTTTTTCACAGTAATTCTTTGACAACTGCTGAGAAACCATTCCACACTTTAAGAAAATGACTCACAATGACTCCCAAGATTTCTTTCCTGACAGATAGCCGTTAAAGTCCATATGTGTGCCTGTTTCCCTATATGCATCAGTTTGACACATGGATAGCTGCCATTACCATTTGAAATCATTCTCAAACTTCTTTGCATTGTTCTGGTTTTGGAGTGAGGTCCAGGGACCTGGCCTGTGCCATGGCACGTATTTGTGGAAGCTGCAGCCACATATGTCTTTAAGTTCATTGACCTTAGTTGTGCTGCTTAGTCTCACCAGTCTAAGTTTGCCTCTCTGCTGTAAGGGCAAACCCTTTGCCATAATGAGGCTGAAAGGAGGGGTGGAAAGCCCAGCTTTGGAGCCCTGGGAGTAAATCAGCCTGAGTCAAACTTGGAATGATTCAGATCATTGGAATAAATTTACTTTGAGGTGGTTTTTATTTTACTTGCTTTTGTAGAGGGAAAGAATGATTAAGTGCATCTCTGGAAAAATATTATCAACATTTTGCTTCATGAGGGAAAAGTGTAAGAGCATGGCTAATTTTTCTGGTACAGATATACTAGTAAAGTAAGCTTCCTATCTATACTTACTGTCATCTCTCATTTATGTTCATAATTTCATCTTTGATTTGTACATTTACATAAATCTTTTAGCCATAATTAATTATTTGTGCTATTATTTATTGTGTCTATCTTTTACCTTTTTGTCTCCTAATCTCATGAGTTTAACAGATGTCTTGCTAGAAACACAATACATCAGAGAGGAAATGGTCTAGGAGGTTCCTGGAGTGTGTAGAAGACAACTTCTGGTATGACTGACCTGATCTCTTTCTGTGACAAGGTAAAGCACTTAATGGATGAGAGAGAAAGGCTGTGGATGTCATCTACCTGGATGTCAGCAAAGCTTTTGACACAGTTTCTCACTGCATTTTGCTGGAGAAATTGGCTGCTTACAGCTTGGATGAGCATACACTTTGCTGGGTAAAACCCTGGCTGGATGGCCAGGCCCAAAGAGTTATGGTGACTGGCATTAAATCCAGTTGGCAGCTGGTCACAAGTGGTGCCCCACGGCTCAGTGCTGGGACCAGTTCTCTTTAATATCTTTATCAAGTTCTCTTTAATATCTTTATCAATGATCTGGAGGAGGTGATCAAGCATATCCTCAGAAAGACAACACCAAGTTGGGTTGGGAGTATTGATCTGCTGGAGGGTAGGAAGGCCCTGCAGAGGGATCTGGCCAGGCTGGATCAATGGGTTGTGACCAACTGTGTGAGGTTCAGCAAGGCTCAGTGTCAATTCCTGCACTTGGGTCACAAAAACCCTGCTGCTAGAGGCTTCGGAAAGAGCAGCTGGAAAGCTGCCTGTCAGAGAAGGACCTGGGGATGTTGATTGACAGATGGATGAACATGATTGAGGAGTGTGCCCTGGTGTCCAAGAAGGCCAGCAGCATCCTGGCTTGTATCAGGAATAGTGTGGCCAGCAGGACCAGAGAGTTGATAATTTTCCTGTACTCAGTGCTGGTGAGGCTGCTTCTTCAGTCCTGTCTTCAGTTTTGGCCTTCCACTACAAGAAAGACATTGAGGTGCTGGAGCCTGTCCAGAGAAGGGCAGTGAAGCTGGTGAAGGTTTTAGAGAGCAAGTCTTAAAAGAGCTGAGGAAATTGGACTTACATAGCCTGGAGAAAAGGAGACTGAAGGGAGATCTTACCATTCTCTACAACTACTTGAAACAGGTTTGTAGCCAGGTGGGTGTTGGTCTCTTTTCCCATGTAAGAAGCAATAAAGGCAAATAGCCTCAAGTTGCACCAGGGGAGGTTTAGACTGGATAATAGGAAACATTTCTTCACCTAATGGGTTATGAGTCATTGGAGCAGGCTGCCCAGGGAAGTGGTTGAGGGACCACCCAGCAGGTATTTAACGGATGTGTACATGTGGTGCTTGTGGTTTACTGCACATGGTTTAGCGGTTGGGCTTGTCAGTGCTAGATTATCAGTTGGACTTGATCTTAAATGTCTTTTCCCACCTAAATAATTCTACTATTTGTGATTTTCACACCCGTGTCAAGTCCTGTCCATTTGCCACCCCTTATGCATCCTTTCAGTGTCAATCCTGTCCTCTGCAGAGCTGTATGACACTGGTTTTGTTGCTCCTTAGGACAGTAACCTTAGTGGTTAGAAAATGGTACTTCTCTCTTCTTCCTATGTAGGACATTAAGTTGTTCCTGTTAAAGTTTCTTCCTGTATCTTCCCACTAAAATTACTTTATACCTTTGAAGAAGAAACTCTTGTAACAGAAGTGAGACAACACCACCATCAAAAATATGTTCTTAGCACTTGCACAGTAAAAGACAAGATACAGCTGTGAGACTTCACTAGGAGGATGCAGGATAGAGAGTCACTCTATCTCTGCATGCCTTTGCAAAGGCACTGGGGCTCCTGAGCACTGCTGACTCTGGAGCTGAATCACAGAATCCCTTCCAACCCTTATGATTCTGTGAATCGCTGCCTCCATGGCAGCCAGCAGTTCAGTACCTGGGTTTGGCTGGTCAGGTGAACCCCTTAATGCTGCTTTTCTCTCTTGCAGCTTGCATGATGGCCTGTCCCGTAGCAGATCAGAGGAGTAAGTGGCAGTTGGACTTGAAGCATGTCAGGCAAAAAGAAGCTTGCAAATTGTATAAATATAAATAAATATAATTGGAGCATGCGAGTTTAAACACAGTTTACTACAACAGCAATTTATTAAAAAAATTTAAAAAACTGTGAAGGATTAAGACAGAAAGCTAAGGTGGCACTGATCTTCACAAGGAGAAGGGAGCAGGGGGGAAATGATCCTTATAAATCCTGTTTTGTCAGTCTAAATTAAAGCCTTAAGGGTGAGACAAATACCCTTAGAAACAAATAGTAAATTGAAGAGCAGTAAGAATCTGGTTTAGAAAAAAACCCAAACGTGTACTAAGTAGAATGGTATTTTAAGTAATGAATCACATTCCCAGAATGTTATTACTGTCAGCGATTAAAGAAGAAAAGAATGAAGGGGCATAGATGAAATGTACACAGAGTCCTTCTCCCTCTCGGGTGGCAATTTGTGCTATTGGTAATTGTCTGCAGAGCCCCGAGCAGTCTGTAACAAAAGAACCAGAAGGCATCTCTCACCCTGTATTCACTGGAAGCAGTTCTTTTTAATACAAGTCTATTTTCCATTTAGGTGTATACATACACTTAGATCTGTGTGTAGATTAGCTCTCTATATTTGAGGTATTTCTCTTTTTCCCTCTGCATTTGTGTGTATGTTTGTCTCTGGTTTCAAAATGTTTCTCAGGCTCTGCAGTTGGAATGGGACAATGACTAATAATAAGCAGTAAGAAATAACCTAGTCATATGGGAGGGAGGAACAGAGGATAAGACAAATATGTTTATTTTAAATCACCTTTTATTTTACGTTTAATAATACTTAGGTTTCCGTTATGTTAGGATATAAGCAATGTGAAGGGACTGAGATCTGTTTTGAAAGGAAGAAGATACTAAAAATTATTCTAAAAGACAGCCAAGAGTGAGAGCAGTTTTACTGGAATTTGCATATCAACTGTGCCTCTCCTTCAACCTTAACTGCAGTTGTATCATATGCTTTAAAAAACTTTAACCCACGTTTCTCTCTGTAACATTTTCATTAATCTTCAGAAGGATTTATTGAAACGGACACTTTTCTGGCAAACAGCTCTGAAAGGGGAGTTTCCGTAGTGTAGTGGTTATCACGTTCGCCTAACACGCGAAAGGTCCCCGGTTCGAAACCGGGCGGAAACACTGATTTTTGCCCCGGTGGCCAAGAGAGTCAATGAGATCCTGGGGAGCTTTAAAAGGAGTGTGGCCAGCAGGTGGAAGGAGATGATCCTCCCCCTCTCCTCTGCACTGGTCGGACCCTACCTGGAGTATTGTGTTCAGTTCTGGGCTCCCTGGTATAAAAAAGACAGGGATCTCCTGGAGAGAGTCCAGTGGAGGGCTATGAAGATGATTAAAGGCCTGGAGCATCCCCCCTATGAGGACAGGCTGAGTGAGCTGGGGCTGTTCAGCCTTGATTAAAGACGACTGAGAGGGAATCTGATCAATGTTTATAAATATCTGAAGTGTGGGACACAGGGGGAATTTGCCAGCCTCTTTTCAGTGGTCTGTGGGAACAGGACAAGGGGGGCAATGGCTGCAAGTTGGAGCACAGGAAGTTCCACACCAATATACAGAAGAACTTTTTCCCAGTGAGGGTGACAGAGCCCTGGCACAGGCTGCCTAGGGGGGTGTGGAGTCTCCTTCTCTGGAGATATTCAGGACTCTTGTTTGGACACCTACCTGTGTGACCTGTCCTAAGGAACCTGCTTTGGCAGGGGGATTGGACCTGATGATCTCTTGAGGTCCCTTCCAACCCCTACGATTCTGTAATTCTGTGAAGATGTCCTTAATATTGAGGAATATTTGCAGGAATGGTAAATATCCAGGAAATTCATGTATATGCCTGAATTTTCCAGGAAAGCTTGCAGTGACAAGTTTTACAAGAACACAGTGCTCGTTTTTTAGTTAAGGCAGCCAAGTATACAGGGAAACCACTACCTACAACAACTAGCCAGTCACATGTCAGCCCTACAACATGACTAACAGGGTTTTTTTTTCTTTCATCTTCGATTAGCAAAGGCAAAACCAGAAATAATAACCTATCATCAAGTCTGCACTTCTTGCCACTTCAGCAGACTCCAGTTACTCCTTCGCTTTCCCTGGGAAGTGCTCTGGTAACAACAGCAGCGAGCATGCTGATGAAGTATTACTAACAGTGGTACAGGCTTAACCTCACTTTGAAGTACAACATGATGTAATTGCTACATATGTGCTATTATACGTACGTATCAGGTGAGTAGAAAGCCTTCAGGCACTTGGCTCTTGTTATCTTTCTTGATTACCATCAGTTTGCTGCATCTGTATTTCCTTCTGAGTTTCACCTGTGGGCCTCAGGGTCATTACCTTTTGATAACATGCATTCTTAAAGCTCAAAATAGACAGCAAGCAGCAGAAGTGAAAATAAACAGCCTTTCTGTTTAATTTTTTTTTTTTAAACTGCTGCAATTAGATAATTACCTATTAAAGCCCAATGAGGTACCTTCAGACTATATCACAATCAGTTTCCATACTGATAATTGTTTGTAGACATTCTCCTGGAGAAACTGGCTGATCATGGCCTGGACAGGTGTACTCTTCACTAGGTAAAAAACTGTCTGGATGGCTGGGCCCAAATAGTTCATTGAGGAGAATGGGCTTGTTTCCAGTTGGTGACTGGTCACAGGTGATGTTCCCTAGGACTCAGTATTGGGGCCAGTTTTGTTTAAGATCGTTAGCGATGATTTGGAGGAGGGGATGAAGTTGCACCCTCAGTAATTTTACAGAGAAGACTAAGTTGTGTGGGAATGCTGATCTGGAGGGTAGGAAGGCTCTGCAGAGGGGAGGGATGGATCTGGACTGGCGGTATCAATGGGCTGAGGCCAACTGCACAACGAAGCTCAGTGCTGAGTCCTGCACTTGGGTCACAACAACCCCATGCAGTGCTGCTACCGGCTTGGGGAAGAGCAGCTGGAAAGCTGCCCAGCATAAAAGGACCTGGGGGTGTTGATTGACAGCCAGCTGAACATGAGCCAGCAGTATGCCCAGGTGGCCAAGGCAGCCAGCAGCATCCTGGCTTGTGTCAGGAACTGTGGCCACAGCAGTAGGAAAGTGATCATCCCTCTGTACTCAGCACTGGTGAGGCTGCTCCTCGAGCCCTGTGTTCAGTTTTGGGCCCCTCACTACAAGGAAGACATTGAGGTGCTGGAGCCTGCCCAAAGAAGGGGGCAGTGAAGCTGGTGAAGGGGCTGGAGCACAGGTCCTGTGAGGAGCGGTTGAGGGAACTGGGGATGTTTAGCCTGGAGAAAAGGAGTCTGAGGAGAGACAGTCTCTCTCTATGAGTACCTGAAAGGAGGTTGTAGCAGGGTGGGTGTTGGCCTCTTTTCCTACATTAGAATTGATAGCACAAGAGAAAATGGCCTCAAGTTGCACCAGGTTTAGATTGGATATTAAGAAAAATTTCTTTACCAAAAGGGTTGTGAAACACTGGAACAGGATGCCCAGGGAAGTGGCTGAGTCACCACCCTTGGAGGTATTCAAAAGATGTGTAGAGGTGGCACTTAGGGACATAGTTTAGTGGTTGGACTTGGCAGTGCTAGGTTAATGGTTGGACTTTTCCAGCCTAAATGATTTTTTTTTCTCTCTAGATAAAAAGTACATGCATACATGAAAACAAGCAGCCTGGGGTATCAGGATGTGGAGTAGTTTGTGCACATATTCTGGAAACAGCAGTCAGGCCATGGAAGGGTAGTATTATGGACATAAACTGTAATGGGCTAAAAGTATTAAGTTACTTTACAAGTGTCTTCTAGGAAAAAAAAAAGTGACTTAGATCAACTACTGTACTACAGTTCTCAAAGAGAACAAGTAGAACTCTCTAATACCGTGAGACTGACTCAAAACCCCTATTACAAAAGTGAGAGCCAGCAGTGTTTTTGAGCTTTTGTTACAACCATCAGGAACAACCATCAGGCTTTATAGCCACCCACGTATCCATGTAGCTGCTGTCATGGTGCTGCCGTAGCTTCTCAGATAGAAACTGCAGAAAAAACCAGCAAATGCATTTAATCTTACTACAAACCTTGAGAAAACTGCAAGATGTAGCAAAAGTTTATTTATTTACTTGCTAGGATCTTAATTTTCTTGTGAATGCCCTCCCTAAAGGGAGCAGAAGCGGATTCAGCCCGTGTTGTTTAGACCCAAAGTTAACCATGTTGTGGTTTAACCTGAGCTGGTAACTCAGCACCATGCAGACACCTGCTCACCCCTCCCCAAGGGGATGGGGAGGAGAATGGAAAAAGGGAAAAAGCACAGCTTGTGGGTGGAGATAAAGACAGTTTAGTATGATAACAAAGGATGATAACAATAATAGTAAGAATACAAATGCAGTTGCTCACCACATGCAGGAAAAAAACCCAGAACCCAACAATGCCCAGCTTGTTTCCAAGCAGTGATCCCTTCTTCTGACTCGCATGTCCAGTTACACCCAGAGCATACTGTATGGTCAGGAATATCTCTCTGGCCAGTCTGGGTCAGCTGTCCTGGCTGCTCTCCCAGCACCTTGTGCACCTGGCAGGGCGTGAGAAGCTGGAAAGTCCTTGGCTCAGTGTAGGCACTGCAAGAACCCAGCAACAACTTGAAAACATCAGTGTGTTATCAACTTTACTCTCATCCTAAATCCAAAATGCAGCACTGTATTGGGCACTAGAATAAACATTAACCCTTAGATGAAACCAGGGTAAGCGCCTAAATTTTAGGCACAGCCTCCTTATTGTATTTGTCACCAGTAAGGGAACCTCCCACTAAATTAGGTATAAAAGTTATCAACCATTGAATAGTAAAAGGTAAATCTGTTTATTTTGTCTTGCAGTAATTAAATCAGGATTATTTATTTATTCAGAGAAGTTATGTTACGTTAACATTACTGGGACCTGACTCTGGTCCTTTATCTCATAGAAGGTCCTTTACCTTATAGAAGGTCCTTATCTATCTTACAGAAGTATTTATTTCTGCTGCAAATGTTCTCCTCTACATGTTTTTTGTACAAGTGGCCTCTACATTTTGGGGGACATGAGAGATGCTGTGGTGGTTTATCTGAGACAGTTGTCCTCTCTTTACCTTTTCAAATGCTGTAGCATCTAATTAGATGTACACTGTCATCAAGTGTACCAGCAGCGCACAAAAGGGGAGAAATTTGATCCCACAAAGTAAACTCTGATTTAGAAGAGATGCTGCATTTTCCTCAAAGCAAATATGAACAAACTTAAGGAATCAGTTATGTAACAGTTTAAAATAAAACTAGTGTATAGTATGTAAATATGCAGTGCATACATATATTTATTATTTGTAAAGATACTTTGTTTAGAATAAATACTGTGCTTAAAGTGGAAATGGATAGTGTCTATAGAGAGTCTTTTGAAATTTAATTAACATTCCTCTGAAATTAAAACTTCATTCTGTGTATCAACCATGCAGATCCAGGTTTCTGCATATCATCACATCTGTAGCATGCATATGCTGTATATGTGGACTGAAAAGAGATGTAACATAGGCATGCTGCTATGGGAATATTTATTACTATAAATTAATATATTAAAATAATACTTAATATGTAAAATTATAATTAATGGTCCACCTAATAGAATGGTCCACCTAATAGAGCCATTAACAAAGGATATTACTTGTAATAGGATGTGGTTAAGTACATCGTGATATCCTTCATAATACCAGTGTTTTCACTGTAACTGAGAACATTTTCAAGTAAATTTTTTTTTTTTTACATCAGTGTTTTGTTCTAAGTATTTTAAGTGTGTTTTCCTTCATCAGTTGAATTGATGTAGCTAGAATTCCATTAACTCCATTCAGGAGAGCACATGAAGTCTCAGAGGACTCAGTGAGAACTCAAAAACAGGCACCGAAATAAGTGTTTTATATATTTAGATTATATACTGCACAATATTTAAGCAATGAACTTGAACTTTAACATATCTTTAATATTGCTTAGCATGATGAGACTCTTATTCTGATTGGGACGAATGAGTTATGTTGTAATAAAACAAAATATTTACCCAGGTTGTGCAGAACTATCACTGAGATAAATTTTGAATGAGAGAGAGGAGCTGTGTTTCATCTTGAATGATAATATTGAAGAACAATATAAATTGATGTAAGAGAGGTAAAAGAACAAATCTTTATTTCTGATTGTGCTCCAACAATTTTATTATTAAATCAGCTTTCAAGGCTTGAAGTTTATATTAACAACCTTTAGCATGTTCCTGTTAACAAATTTAATAATTCCATGAATGTCAAGTAGATCCCAGTTCATTTTTGTAAGTAAGTTGATTCTTACAGAGCTACCTAGGTGATGTTTTTTTTCTAAAATAACCCAGAGAAACTAATAAAGTTTTGGATTAATAAGTTTGCTTAGTTTCTGTGTCATAGCAAAAATTTCCTATGATAATAATGTTACTGAGTTTATTGTAAAGCTCTTAAACTGTATTAACTTACTTTGGGTGGTTCCTTGGAACTTCCATACCCAAAAGCATCATTAAGTCAGTAGTTCTGTTTTATTTGCTGCGTGTTACTGGCATTTAAAAGAATGAAGAACCTCTCCTTCATCATGTAGATTTCTGTTTCTGTGTTGGTTTGCTAAAATCTGTTCTCTTCAAGATTTTTATTATGACTCAGATACAGGGCATTCTGTGTAGAATCATAGACTCATGTTAACGGTCAGGGCTGGAAGGGACCTCAAAGATCACCAAGTTCCAATCCCCCTGCCATGGGCAGGGACACCTCTCACTAGACCAGGCTGCTCAAGGCCCCATCCAACCTGGCCTTGAACACTGCCAGGGACGGGGCTTCCACCACCTCCCTGGGCAACCTGTTCTCTTCATCTTGCTATAACACCACAATCAACTTCAGAAGACAAATCTTTAGAAATTGACAAAATGAGTTACACTACCCACTGACAGATAATGCATTTTTGATATATAATTCTGTAACTGAGCTTTACCTTTAGAGACTACTCTGTAGACAACAAACCAGTTTTATTTCCCCTTGTAATTCAAAAGTTAACAATTCTGATTTTATGCATGATACATGTGCTGTATAAATCTTGTGGGATACTATTTTCTGATAGATGTTTCATAAAACACAGAAATTCAAGGGACCTATTTGTGCACTGAAAGATAAACTAAGGTCTCTTTTACTTGCTTAAACACCTATGTCTTTGTAGACCTAACACTGAATTCACTGGTTTAATTTTTAATAGGAAAATCTATGTTGGCCAAAGTGACTAGAAGATGTAAAAAAATGCTGCAAGGTAAAGCAGGATGAAAATAATTTCATTTTCTTAAATAAAAGAATTTATTTTAAAGTTTGGCTTTTCAGCATATAATTTAGGTTGCTATAGCATTTTTGATAGCGGCTTGAAAGAGTGCAAATAAAAGCAGGGCATTATAAAGTGGACATAAGGGAACATTTGTTTTTATATATTTATATTGGAATTTTATCCCAGGTCTGTATCAGAGTTCAGATTCTAAATCTGAGGCACTAGCCAAAGAACATTTAACACCTAAGAGACAAATGCTCAGTAAATATATGTTGAAGAAAAAGGGTTGCAATAATAGAATACGCTGGAATGAAAAACAGCTGAACATAACACAAGCTAAACAATAGAGGTGCCTAAACTTTTTCATAAAAAATACCTACCAAGAGGACTTGAGAAGTATATTCTCATGTAGAAGCAAAGAGCCTGATCCTGTGCTTGGAATTATACACTAATTTTGCATCTGTTAAGGTCCTAATCGTGCAGTCAGCTCAGGAAAAGAACTCCACTCAGTTAACGATGCTGCTCAGGAGTTTTCAGGATCAGGACCCCCATCAGCACTTTCTGTACCAATGTATTTTGGGAAGAGTGGGTTTGTGGCCCATCCAGATTTATTTCTGACCCCCATATAATCAGGCCTGGGGAAGCTAGCGGAGACATGTCGGTGTGCAGTAACAGGAGAGCAGATGTCTGTGAGAACAGGAGCCTTGTAAGAAGCAATCCATGAGATAAGAAACTGCAAGAATGTTAACTGCCTTAAAAAGGAACAACGTGACTGTGTGTAGCCTTAACCAATAATTGGCGATAGTGAGACGCATGCAAGGTGGGTGAACAGAGCATCTAACCAACAGCAATGTAATGTAACTCATGCACTGATAGAGAAACCTGTATAAGCTGTGTGTGTGTGTTTCAATAAACGACCTCAGCATTGATCACATTGACTCAACAATTTTCCTGCTTTCCCACTCTTGCAGCATGTGTGCAGCTAATTGGTGCTTTGACTGTGTCAACAAAGAGAATGGTATCATGAATGAATAAAACCCAATTGTTCTCATTAGGATATGGAGCTAGAGAAGTACTGCTTTCCAGAACAAATATTATCCTAAAAAAAAAAATTCTCATTAAAACAAATTGCCCTTTGTGGCGTAATAGTTTGTGTATAGAGAAACATCTGGCAGAGCCATATAACCTACTGTAGCATCACATTTGGAATGAGTTAATTTATTTTATTGTCATAAGATGCTTTCTGGCTGCCTCCACGTTTTATCCAGATTTAAACCTATCAGTGTCTTGCTTCCCGTTACTTTATTATATCGAACTGGTATATCCTTTTAAAGTCATTTTATTCTGCAGATAACAAACCCTGGAAGATGGGATAATTTGGAATTAAACTTGAGCCGAGGTTTGCAGACCTCTCTGGGTGGTATCACACGACATCACTACCTGCTCTGCAAGGCTTTCGACACATGGAGGCACTAAAGTGCAGGTGTCCCACTGCTGAGAAGAAAGTTCACCTTACAGGAAGCAACGGGAAAAATTATGTCCAGGAATTTAATTTAGCATTTCTCCATTTTACCCTTCATTTTTATACTGTAAGTAGTCCCCCTTTTGCAGTCGGTGAAAAAAATGATGCATATTGCAGACTTAACTCCACTGGAACTGTCTTGGATCCCACTCAAAGAAATAACCTAGGATTGGTACCCAAAGTACACATCTACACTGCAGATGCCTGTCTTTGCCTAGATTAATCACACCATGAGTGGTGTGCTTTGAATTTGATGGCAGGTGACAGATTTTTCATCATTTGCCTACTGTTGCTGGCCACTATAAAAAGGTTTAGTTCCTACAGAATTTAGATGCTGTGCTTTAGAACATATGCTGAGTTGAGATCAATAAGTGTTTATACAATATATTAATGTGGAATGTAAATAAGGTGGAATAATACAGATACCAAAGAGATGCCAGATTAGCCCACAGAATTTTATACCTTATTTTCTCAGTGTATCGAAGCTGAGCCCACAGTCATCAGGCTACCCACCCACTTTGGAAACTTGGGAGTAGGACACATACTGCTCACCCATCTCCGCTGTATGAGCCAATGGTTTTGTGAGCTAAGCACTGGCTCATGATACCAGGTACTGAGAGAAAAAAGAATGCCATTTATTTAAATGAAAGAAGGATGGGTTGAGACAGAGGAGAGAAATCCAGAAAGATTTAAATTCAAAATAGTCTTAAAAGCCAGGCAGAGTATCCTCTGCCCTGTCAATACCCAAGGACAAGAAATGTTAGCTACTTCTGTTAAATGGAGGTAAAGGGGAATTATTCAGAGCAAAAGCACTGTAAACTAATAGATTGTCTCAGTAAGACAAATACATTATGCATAACTAAGTCTTTTGCACAAGGACAGCATTTATAACATGTAAATTGAAAGAGTTGGCATAACCAGCATGTATACAAAGACGTTCCTCACCACAAAATTAATTTCAGTTCTTTGATATCCTTGAATATGTTTTTTCTTTACCTTTTCTTTTGTAGAACAGCCTGCTTTAAAACTGAAAGCATTGCTTAAAAAATAGGAACATAAAAATTAAGATGCATGAAAACATTTTCTTAACTAGATTTTATAAAAGTTCATATGCTCATCACATTGGTGGTGTTTTCACTGTGTTTCCACTGAGTATGAGTGCAATAATCAGTTCACATGTTGTAAAAGTCATACTTACAAAGCTATTTTTTGAGAGGAAGGAAAGGGAGTAAAAGAAACAATACTACATTACATGAAGTAGAACTCTTCATCTATTGTATTTTCTAAGAATCTAAACCAGATCTGACACCACACCATTTACCTTCTTGATTAAATTGGTTATCTATTTTCCTTTCAAGTATGTTAAAAAAAATTATCCCTTCCTTCTGAACAAATCTTCACAAACCACAGAAGTTTCTCATCATTCAAAAGATTCATGTAATGAAACATTTCTTCAAAATCATCATGCATGCCTGGATTATAAATTACTTTTCACCTGATAAGTGCCTTTCATTTGTTGCAGCTAGCAAAGAAGGAAGTGAATGTGTATTTTCTCATAGTTGCTGTGTATTGAGCTGCTCTGGGCTCTTCAGGCAGCTGTGCAGGAAAAGAAATAAACATCATGTTGATAAAGCAGCTGTGATATAAGAATTTGAGGGTAAAAGAACCTACAACTAAATAGATCATGTAATGAAGACATATTTGCAATTACAGTGTAATTCAAGGACATGCCAGTAGATTTGGGTTTGGAGGAGATGACCTTTAAAGGTCCCTTCCAACTCAACGCACTCTATGATTTTGTGTGTGTGTATGTTTGGTTTGTTGTGGAGTTTTTTTGTTTGGGTTTTTTTTGGTTGTAGGGGTTTTTTTGTGGGTTTTTTTGTGGGATTGTTTTGGGGTTTTTTTTTGGAACAGTGAGTTTAATACATGAAATTTTGTGCACTTTGCACTTTAAAATTTATTGTGATATATATCCTTGGGAAAAAAAATCTCATAGTATTTCTATGATAAGTACATGCTCAGTGTATACAGCAGATAAAAGCAGTTTTTATGTCTGGTCTAAAGTTCATTTAAATCCACAGAAATAACTCTATTAATTTGAATGGACTTTGGGGATAGAGCCCTCTCCACATGTGTTTGTACTATGACTAGCTAACCTATAAAATTCCTATTCAAGTCATTCTTCATAGGAACATGAGTAATTTCTTTAGGAATTGTTCAAGGGTTTTGGGGTTTTTTTTCAATTCATGATAATTTGACCTTAATCATCCCAGTAATCATCCCACTCTCCACCTTAGGAGATCTAAGGAATATTTTGAAGTAACTAAAGTAATGTAGATACTAAGTTATTGGCATATTTGTAAATTGTAAATGCTTCTAGCAGTATCTGGAACAGGCTGCCCAGAGGTGGATGCCCCATCCCTGGAGGTGTTCAAGGCCAGGTTGGATGGGGCCCTGGGCAACCTTGTGTACATCCAGGCCTGGAGGTTGGTGGCCCTGCCTGTGGCAGGGGGGTGGAACTCTGATCCTTGGGGTCCCTTCCAATCCATGTCATTCTATGATTCTATGATCTGGCTTTATGTTCAAGCATATTATGGCTACTACTGGACATGTGAGTCTGAAAAGGTTTGAGGTGAAAACAGATACTGCTTTTTCAGTAAGTGAGTTATTTTAAAGCTAATTTTTTCATGGTCTGCATATTACTTCTGAAGCGAAGCGAAATGTGAGACATTTGAAAAGTGAGGTCACATTCTTAATAGTTTGTTGGATTATGTTTACCATTACTCTGTTACGTTTGGTTTCAAGAACATGACTGCATGACACAGAGAGATGAGGAAGGAATAATACATTCTTAAAGGATCTTTCAGTATAAAAGAAAAAAATCTATGTGGCATTAAACATGCTGTCTAAGACTGGCACATAGGCCTTATGATTTGCCTGTTGTAGAGAAGCTTAAAAATACAATTTTGTGAATTCAAGCAGTTTCCTTTCAAATCCCTGATACAGAGCAGTGATTTTAGGTGAGAGATGTTACATTGTCTTGGGTTTTTGAAGTACAGAGTAAGTAACAAATAGAATGAATCTAATAAAGTGATTTAAGTAGATATTGTGTCGGGCTTTCATAACCAATTCTGGTAATTGCTTTGGCCTTTTGTGACAAGAGGGAGAAACAGATGTAGAAGTGTAGAAACCAACTTTGGGAAGTGGTTGCCACCTGATGATTAACTGTTTGCAAAGTGGTTGCCACCTGATGCTTGCATACAGGGCTGATTCTGCAGGGCAACAGCGGAGCAAACGACAGTAATCAATGGCATAATGTTAATAGTTAATGAGAAATATTTCAGTCCGGTACTGTAATGCCGAATGCAGGAGGGAGCGCTGGCAGCTGCTGTTGGAATGCAAAACAGAGCAGCTCCTGAGGCACGATCTACTCACCATCATTGGCTTGTCTCATGCTGAAGTCATGTTATGCTCCTTATGTCTCACAGGGATTCGTTTATTGGTGGTGTGAGTGAACATGAACGGTGCTAGTATGTCAGAGAGGAGCAGTGAAGCTTTACAGGTCAGCTTCTGTGCTACGGATTGCAGGTATCCATCTGAAGAATGGTCACTTGTTTGTGGAAGATTTGCCTCTGTGTTTAATCAAGACCAAGGAGCCACTTGTAGGCATGCAGTTACAGATAATAGCCAGATTAAGTTCACAAAAAAAATAGGAACATAACACTTAAAACCAAAAATAAAGTAATCCTTGACCATGTACTCAGACCACAAGAATCAATGATATTTAACTTTTATGATAACCACAAAAGCAGTTACTTATATCCAGCATGAATTCATCCCTTTTTAAGGCATACAGCTTACCTACTAATGTACGTGGATGGTTCTGAATAGAATTTTTTTAAGCAGTTTTACAGTGCAAAGAGCTGCGATTCAGCTCATCTGATTAGAGATGTTTTCAGTTTAGGTTTCTATAGCTGAGGTAATAATTGTTATAATTGGGGAGAGAAATGGGCATCTGGAGGTCGTGACTGATCAATTCCATATTAGCTGTACATTTTAGAGCGGGAGGTTTAATAGAGCAAAGAGAGGCTGTACAACTAACCCCTATCTTGATGTTTGCACTGCAGATATTAAGGGAGAGAAATATTCTTCATAAGTTAAAAGTTCAGCAAAGAAGCCTTTGCAATTAAGGCATCCCCCCGAGAGTGAAATTCAGAATCCTGTATCAGGTAACGCTGTCGTACCCCATAACAAAAAAAGAAGGGGAGGGAGAAAAAAGGGGTGGGGGGGAAATAAAGACATGCACAGTAGTTTTATGTCAGCTTGAGGAGGAGTTATGTGTGTGTAACCCTTCTTCATATCAAAGTCCTGGTAGGAAGGAGGAGGTAGTTTTTAAAGCTCATTATTCTTCCTCCTGACCCAGAGACTTTCATATGCCAAATCATAATAATTCTGCCTAGAATTTAATTATCACTACAGTCGCTCTAAAGCCTTGAAGACTTACTGGTGCAGAGGTTCAGTAAGTACCATGTAAGTCTCCCTGTCCTCTAGCTTGAAGACCCCCCCTCCCAACTCTTCTTCATTCCCTGTCTCTCAGAGTACCCCAAATTCCATCCCGAGACTCCAGCTTTACTTAAAGCCTCCCAAGCCTTATCCACACCAAGTCCCTTAGAATGTTCAATCCTGAGACCTTGTCCTACTTCCTTGTGAGCCCTCTAATACGTCACAGGGTTTCCCCATTCCTCCAAATCCATGCCCTGCTTGTGCTGATTGCTCACCCCAGGGCCATCAGCATGGCTTTTGAGCTTCCCCTGACCCTTGTGCTGCTAGCATCTGTTTTCACAAACCCAGGCACCACTGACAGCTGCTATACTCCCTGCATTGGTGCAGCCACTGGGAAAAATCATCCCTAGATCTGATTCTTCCAGCTGAATGTTAGGGGCAGGTAAGGAATATAGAACTATTAAGGAGAGAGAGCAAAACATCTGTCATTGTTAGTGGTCAACAGTCAGCCCCATAATTGCCTTCACATCGTAAGTGACATGAATAAGAGAGAGGAGCATCAAACATTCTTTCTCATTTCTTTACTCAAATGTTACATTCACTGAAATGAGACTGTTCTTCTACCTGAAAATAATAAAAACCTAGCCACCTAGCACAAACCTTTAAACAAGAAACAAGTCTTCTAACAAGAGGCAGTGAACTGGTATCTTTCAGTCAGAAAGTGTCTCATCCTTTCCTTTTTTTATTTGTAAGACTTCATCAGGAGAAGCAGCAACGGTCCCTTGCAACATTTTGAGATCTCCTTCCGTTAGAGAAACTTGCTTTTCAGTACTTTGAAAGGGGAAGCAGTTTCAGTAGCAAATGCTGATCCAGCGGCAGTATACACGTTCCACAGGCACATGTTGATTTAAAAAAAACTTTTGACATAAAACTTGCAAGTCTCCTTCTTGAGTTAACCTGTTTCTGGTCTCATTTTCTACAAGCCTACTTCAGGGACTTTGACTTCTGGATCCTGCAACTAATTTGCTTCCTCTTTGGTACTGACCTGTCTTCCAGGCTCCTTGCTGTCCTGTGATTATCCATGCTGAACAGTTCATTCCTCTCTATCAGACTGCTGATCTCAGGCCCTTGGCTCTGTATTTGCTGGGCTGTTTGCTAGCCCACTTGCAGACCTACTCAGATTCTCATCTCCCTTGACTGTGCAACCAATGCCATTACCTCCTAACACTGCCTTCTCACTCCTGCATGGTCTTGTGGATGGCCGGACTTTGCTCCCAGGTTGTCAGGAGGGTACTGAGCGCCCCACCAAGCTCAAGAAGTCAAAAAACTGTAAAGTCTGGGAAGCAACAGCAGCATTATGTTTTCAAGACATAATCTTTCAAAATTCTATAGACTGCAGAAAACAATGGACAAAAGTAGTCGACTTTTGTCTGGCTTTTTTTTTTTTTGATCTCACTGATGGATACTCTTCTCCCTCCCAAGGCAATTTATTCCAGACCATAGCTATAACTTGTAGTAAGCTTTTCTTCGTGTCGTAATTAATCTTCCTTTCCACACTCAAAGCTTGTTATTACTTGTACTACCCACAATGGGCCTGAAGAATAGTTTATTCTGTTCCTCTCTGCAGTTACCTTTATCATGTCTTTCTTCAGTTTTAGGCTGGATTCAACTTACATTTTTAACTTATATTTTTCATTACAAGTTATGTTTAAATCATCATCTCTGATGATTTTTGTTGTTCTGCCCTCAATTCCTTCTAGACAAACTATGTAAGTTTGGAAATCTGGTACCAAAATCAAATACAATATTCCAGCCAAAGGTGTCTTAAAATCAGCTACAACATATTGTAGTTTTGCGTGGCTGGGTGCTGGTAGAGAAGGGGGAGGGCTGCAGGGGTGTCTGCTGGGAGAAGCAGCTAAAAGCGCTCTGCAGGCCCCAGAGAGCAAAACATCAGCCGATTCAAGGCCAGAGTCGTTGCTGACCAAGGCCGAGCCCATCAGCAATGGTCACAGCACCTCTGGGTATCACATTTAGGAGAAAAAAACACCAGCAGCTGCATTTTGCCACCAGAGCAGGGAGTGAGAAGGTGTAAGAAACTGCAACCACTAAGGCCAGGGAAGTAGGGGGAAGAGGTGCCACAGGTGCTGGAAAGATGCCCCTGCAGCCTGTGGAGAAACCCATGGTGGAGCAGGGGGAGGGTTTGAGCAATGTGTTCCCAGCCCCTGACCCCATCCCGCTAAGAAGGAAAACAACTTGTAAGGAACTGACCAAACCCCCCAATTCCCCCAGTTCCTGCCCCTCCCTGTGCCACAGTGGGGGGGAAAGAAGGGAGTGAAATCATGACTAAAGTCAAGTCAGCCAAGAAGGGAGGGTGGGGGGAGGTGCCTTAAGATCTGGTTGCACTTCTCATTACTCGACTCTGGTGTCATTGGGTGTGCAGTGCAGGGTAATAAATTAGAGAGTTTTCTGTTCTTTATTCTGTGCTGAGTCTGTTTCGCCCGTGACGCTGATTGCAGAATGATCTCTCCCTGTCCTTATCTCGACTCCTGAGCCTCTCAATAGATATTTTCTCCCCTGTCCAGCTGCAAAGGGGAGTGATAGAGTGACTTTGGTGGGTGTCTGGCCTCTAGCCAGGGTCAAAGCACCACAAACAGAAATACTGCATATTTTATAGGCTATGCTTTCAGTTTGATACACCAATAGCGTAGTCTTTTTCCACATGGCATAAAAGTCTTAGGCTTAACTTGATGTCCACTAGAGCGCCCAAATGTTTTCTTTTCCTGCAGGCAGTTGTTCCAGAGCCTGGAGCTATGCCACTGAGTACTTCTGCCCAAGTGTAGCATTTTTCACTTTTCTTTCTGGAAATTGATCCTGTGTATCCAATATAGAGTGGTCATTCTGAATTTTGCTTCTGTCAGCAAGAATGCTTACAGCTATCTTGAGCTGCGCAACACCTTCAGATTTCATAATTTCATACTTCTTAAAACTTTTATCATACTTCTCATTAAGACAAATGTTGATCAAGCCATTGATAGATCCCCAGGAATCTCACATCAGTGTATTGTTTAAGAAGGAATGATTGACATCTCTCTGAACATGATTTTCCAACTTGTTTTGCATTATAGGAGTAACGTAATTTAGACCATATTTAGTCACCTCATGAGAAACTTGTGTCAGTATCAGGATTTTACACTGAAGCTTTTTTTTTTTAGTATTATGCAAGTAAAATCTTGTTTTACTTTCTCCCCTCCCCCTTCAACCCTCACCCCACTTAAAGAAATTGTTTTTGAAAAGCTGTTTTGGCTTTTAGTCATCATCCCTTTTTGCTGAGTTTTGCAGTCTTTCTGCTTGCTAATACATTCCAGTATTTTTCTAGAAATGGGAAGGAGTCTGGCTGATGTATTGGGTTTTTTTCTTTTTTTGCTTTCCCCTTTTTAGGATAGTTAACTTTTTTTTTTTCTTCCAGTCTTCCAGAATCTCATTCATCATCCATGAGCTTTTTAAGTGCTTCTGAAATTGTTTCAGCAAATGCTCTATACTCCCTGAATTTCATCATCTCTAGGTGATTTAAAGCCAGCTAACTTAGTTTTGTATTCTCTAACCTGCTTACTTTTTTCTGTCTTACATGCCTTGTTGTTTGTGTTAACATCATCTGCCTACTGATTGTATGAACACTGAAGCAGCAAGTTGTATTTAGGTTTTTGTTAGTGACGTAAGTTGATAGCCTTTTTTTCCTGTTGAGTAGTGGACCAGCTTATTTTTTGTCTTTCTCTTGTAATTATTGTACTTACTTGTTGGAGGTTGGCTAAGGGAGCGCAGACATGAGTCCACTGAGCAGTTGCACGAGCAAAGGTGGTCCTAGCAGACAGGCACAGTTATAGGCCCTGCTAGAAGTTGCTGCCAAAGGAAACTGAGCAAGGACATGCTGACCTTGTACAAAGATCGTAAACAACTTTGAGGGAGTGGACCCACAAAAAAGGAACTAGCTAACTGCAAGTAGGAGGGCCAAGCAAGGCTTGACCGCTGAAGCGTGAGCCAATCAGAAGATGTCGAGTAGGCATAGTTATGAGAGTTGTATAAATACGAGCTGTTTTGGGCAGTAAAGCTGAACAATGCTTTACCACTCACATTGAGTCGATCTGCTTGTTCCATTCGCCGGCCCCCGCAAGTGGCGCCCGAACAGGTACTCTCATTATAGTGGATACGGGAGCGGCGGATGCAGAGAAGCGCCGGCACAGGAGCGACCGGCGGGTCAAGAACGAAGAGCCATCGGGGGTGGAAAATCGTTCCGATGACCTGGACTGCCTGAGAAAGGGGTCCGCCGTCTGCAGGGGCTACTGGTGCAAAGGCTGCAAAAGGTGCTGTTGCCAGGATCAGGGAGGCATCGGTGATTTCCCCGGGGTAAGACAATTATATTGTGATTAATTGAGATGTGGTTTAACATGGATCTTGAGGTAGCCCTAGAATTATTACAGCGCTTTTTAGAAAAGCGGGGAGTAGATTGTATCAAGCAGTTACCTGGGCTGATTGCGCTAGGGCGAGCTAAGGGATGTTTTCAAAATACCGACTCCCTTTTTGACGTGGGAAGAATGGCGAAAGGTAGGGGATGTGTTGTGGGATATGGTGATAGACGACAGTAAGGGTGCCAAGACATTTATGAAGCCGTGGCGGGATATCATTAACAATATTAAATGATATCGATTGGAAAAAAATCTGGCCGCAGTGGCTACGGAGCGATTACAGGGAGGTAGTGGGGCTGCTGGAAGTGTGCTGCCAGGGGAGCCACCTGTTAATTACTTGCTACTTAGTAATGATCGGCCCCCAGGTCCCCCTTGTTGGGCACCTGTGAAGGTTACTGGAGGACAACGCGGCTCGGAGGGTTTACTGCCGCCGCCATCTTCTCCAGCACAGCATACTCCAACAGCCCCCCTATTAGAGAATGAAACAGGCGGGTGTGAGGTGCAGACTAATGGTAAGGATAAAGGGGAAAGACCTCGAGTACAGAGGGTAGATCAGAGAGACATTTTGAGACGACCTGCTGAGAATAAACAATTTGAGGTGATGCAGAAATTGTCAGAGGGACCTTTGGCATTTCCAGTTCTGTATGAAGTAGGGAGAGATAATAACCTGTATGGCAGTCACAATACTATTAGTTGGAAGTTACTTTCTCAGCTGCGGAGTACAGTAAACGAGTCAGGATTGCATGGCGAGCCCACTAAGCAACTATTGAATTATATTTGGGGTGGAACTGTCTTGTGTCCGGAGGATATTAAGGTAATTATGAGAATGATTATGACGCAGTCACAGCTGTTGCTTTGGCATGGGCATTGGCAACGTTTTTGTGAAATATTGGCCCAACAACCATGGGGCCAAGATGATCCCCTTCGTGGGGCAATACCCCAGCAATTAATGGGGGAAGGGGATTGGATTACCATTCAAAGACAAGTTGATCTAGGACCAGATTTTTGCCTTGAGTCCATGCGCACAGCTCGACAGGCAATAGCGGCTGTGAAAACTGCCCCCCCATCTCCTTCCTATATGGCCATAAAGCAGGGGAAGGACGAATCATTTGCTCATTTTGTTGATCGTGTCACAGCTGCTATAGATCAGGCAGATGTACACGAATGGATGAGACCAGCATTGCTGAGGTAATGTGTAATGGAAAACACCAACCCATCCACAAAATCCATACTACTCACTTTGCCCACGGATGCAACGATAGAGTTAATGCTGGAGCGCATGAGTAGGGTACCAGTAGGGCCGCAGGCATTGTTAGTAGAAGCGGTAAGGGAATTAGGGAAGGATCTTATCCAGGCTCTGCAGCAAGCCTTTGCAGCTTTAGCCCCTCTACAACACCCCGAGAAGCCTCAAAAGTCATCCCGATTCCGCCGCGCTGAGGAAACAAGTGTTTTCGCTGCGGTCAAGGACACATTCGCAAAAACTGCCGCGTTCCCCAAGTTTGGTGTGAAAATTGTAAAATGAGCAATCACAACACATTGGCTTGTGGCTGTTTGGGAAACTCCAAAACAAGCATGACGAGCCGCCGCGCTACGACAACAATGGCGGCTTCCGCTCAGCTGGGGGAAGCCCCGTTCCCGGCTCACCCAGCAACACCAGCTCACCGCCCCCGGCTCCAACCCCAGCCTGCAGACTCCCTACAACCAGCCACCAAGGGAAGCCTCGAATTGGATTTGGCAACAGCAGTAGACGTGACCTTAGTGCACCAACGGCCACAGAAGATTCAAACCACGGTAACTGGGCCGCTGTTGATTAACAAGGAGCTGGAAGGAGTCTTATTAGTTGGATGCTCTTCTAGTGGCATCAGAGGACTTTTTATTTTGCTGGGAATAATCGATGTGGACTTTACGGGGACTATCTCAGTTGTTGTGCAAACACTGTTCCCGCCCTTGCACATTCCAGCTGGGAGCAAGATAGCCCAGCTGGTCCCCTTGCCTCAACTCACGCGAGACATGGAGGCCCTCTCCGAGGCGGAGAGGGGCACGAGAGGATTTGGGTCTACAGGAGGCTTAGCNCAGGAGGCTTAGCACTGTTAACATGGCTATGAGTCGGCGGCCGG
>VZTU01009219.1:0-50357 GCA_013400835.1 Zapornia atra
GCTGGAACTTGTTCTCACCAACAGGGAGAGGTTGGCGAAAAATATGAAGCTCAAGGGCATCCTTGGCTGCAGTGACCATGAAACAGGGGAGTTCAAGATCCTCAGGGAAGCAAGGAGGGCACACAGGAAACTCATTACCATGGACTTCAAGAGAGCATACTGTGGCTTCTTCAGCGACTTGCTTGGTAGAGTATCATGGGAAAAAGCCCTGGAGGGAAGAGGAACACAAGACAGACAGTTAGTATTCAAGGATCACCTCCTCCAAGCTCAACAGTGATGCATCCCAACAAAATGGAATTCAGGCAAAAACACCCAGAGGCCTACACTGATGAACAAGGAACTCCTGCACAAACTCAAGACCATCTAAGAGTGCCACACTCAAATAGTTACGGTCAATGGCTTAATGTCCAAGTAGAGATCAGTGGTGAGTGGCATTCCTCAGGGGTTTGTACTGGGTCCAGCACTGTTTAACATCTTTCTCAGAGACATGGACAGTGGGATTAAGTGCACCCTCAGCAAGTTTATTGAGAACACCAAGCTGTTCAGTGCATTCAACACACTGGAGGGAAGGGATGCCATACAGAAAGACCTTGACAGGTGGACCTGTCACACAGTGTGAACTGTGTGAAGCTCAATAAAGCAACATTCTGCATATTGATCAGAGCAAGCCTAAGCATAGCTACAGTCTGGGCAGAGAAGGGATTGAAAACAGCCCTGAGGAGGACTTGGAGCTATTGGTGGATGAAAAGCTCAACATGGGCCAGCAATGTATGCTTTCAGCCTAGAAAGCCAACCATATCCCAAGCTGCATCAAAAACGTCATGACCAGCAGGTCAAGGGAGAATGCACCTGGAGTACCGCGTCCAGCTCTGGCATCCCCAGTACATGAAAGACGTGGAGCTGTTGAAGAGAGTCTAGAAGAGGGCCACGAAGATGTCAGAGGTATGGAGTACCTCTCCTATGATAGGAGACAGGCTGAGAGTCAGATTTGTTCAACCTGGAGAAGAGAAGGTGACCTTGAGTGACCTTATTTGCAGCCTTACAATGCCTGAAGGGGTCTGGAGAAAAGCTGGAGAGGGACCGTTTCTAAGGGCATGTAGTGATAGGGAAGGGTAATGACTTCATACTGAAAGAAGGTAGATTTAGATTAGATATAAGGAAGAAATTCTTCCCTGTGAGGGTGGTGAGGCACTGGCACAGGTTGCCCAGAGAAGCTGTGACTGCTCCTTCCCTGGCAGTGTTCAAGGCCAGGTTGGATGAAGCTTTGGGCAGCCTGGGCTAGTGGAGGGTGTCTTGCCCATGGCAGGGGGTTGGAACTAGATGATCTTTGAGGTCACTTCCAACACAAACCAGTCTGTAATTCTATGATTCTGTGATACAGAAGATGAGTGGAAATGGCTTTGACTGATGAGTTAGTAACATATTCTGTAGTTTTCTTCCTGTGCTACAACTGCTGTATATGCTGGTATTTTTAACTGGAAGCTTGAGGTGCAATTAAGCAAATGAACAGCTAAATTCAAAGGGTCTCAAAATAAAGGAAAGGTTAGCAAATTAGCTCTGAGATAAATGGCATTCATCATTTGTGCATCATCTTACATTTTCAAGGCACTGTACAGACATTGAATAATGAAGGGCCTTTTCCTGGGTTTGGTTTTTTTTTTGTTGTTGTCCCTGGAATTCACAGGTATAAAGGCATCTACAGATCAGCAGGGAAGGGCCTAAATGAAGGTTGCATCAACAAAAGATAACAGAGGGGATACCAAGCAATAACCGACTGCTAGGTAGATCCATGGAAGATACAAACCTAAGTATTAATGGTGCAGTGCAGAGCTGTTATAGAGCTGGCTGGTGCCTTAACTTTACCATTCGTAGAGACTGCGTCTGAGTTGCCAAATCCACCCTCAGCCAGGCACAGAACTTTCTGGGCCCAGCTACTGGTCCACTGCTCTGTGCCTCTGTGCCACACTTCATCACACATGAAACATGTGCCTGAAGTATCACATACTGCACCGAGGATTACAGACCAAGGAATTGCATCCAACAGGAGCTCACACAGGCTGCAGGGAAAGCCCATAACCACCACACCGACAGCTTCAGTCTTCACTCTCTCGAAACTCTCCCACCATCCAGGCAAGAATGGCAGATTTGTGGAATGGAAAACACTCCAAAGCCTAATGCTTATGCAGTTTGCTTGCTAAGGGAACAGCCAGGTTCCTGGGCATTAATTTTATGTTACAAACTCTTACAATAAAAATACATAAACTATTGTGGGAATAGGGGAAGAAACACTTGCCAGTGAATGCCCTTATCATAAGATTATTTTGCAAGGGCTCCCTCCAGTCTCACAAATCTTTCCGTTTCAGTTGGAAAATGATCCAGTTTTCAAGTTTCTCCTGTTTTCCTCCCAAAGTACCCTGGATTGTGGGAGAAGAAAGCACAGCCCCTTTTCAGTTGAGGACACCAGAATCCTGGTTTTACCACCTCAGCCAATATTCCAGCCTCCAACAATTTTACAGAAGGTGGTTGTCTCCTCTTTCTTCTGAACAAAACCAGCTTTGATGGCTCACCATCCTGTGATCTTAAATGAAAACGTACCAGTGGTTTCTATGCTTCAAACTCAAACCAGTCCCCCAGTGTAAATTACCTGTGTTATGAACAAACCTAGCCAATTTGACTGCTCAGGGTTTTAGGCTTAGGCAGGTTTTTTGGATCCCACAGGGCCTTCAGACTAACCCACACTCAGCTAAGAAAGTAGCAGCTCTGAAAATGTATGCTAGTAGAATGTTCAAGACCAGGTAAAAGTGCAAGCACTTGAGTATTCATTCCTGCTGAGAGGCTAGACACTATGTGCCTCAGTTCCACCTACATAGCATCTGAAGTAACCTAACCAGACCTTTTGGATCTAGGCCTGAGTGTTAGAGATAACATTAAAAGCACATAAACAGGAGCCCTGCAAATCCTGGACTGTCAAATGCCGAGTCGTTAGTATCAAATATCTTCTGGGCTGTGAAGTCTGCATCACAGAAAGAGATGCTGAATGCATACAAGTCATTTTGTGCCTGTGTAGTGGCTGCTGGTGCAAAGCATACATTTTCAAGTGTTTCCAGGACTACGGAAGCCTTGCAGCTGGTTCTGAGTCATTTTGAGCACCAGAAAAGGTGATGAACATTATAGGAAATGATCTCCAGTTACATCAAAATATTATTCTGGAATGGAAACTTCTGCGAGCTATTTGCTCTGGGAGGTATTTTGTTGTTATTAAGCTCATTTCTGTTCTGCTTCTACAGAAATGCACTGCCTTCTCCTGCCCAGGACTTTGCAATGATAGAAACAGCTGCATCCCATGAAGACTAAGCAAGCATCGTTTAAAGAAAGCCAGTAAACATAACAACAAATTATAGCTCACTCAGCAGATGTTGAAGATAGCATCTCATGCTGGCACACAGGGTTCTTACTCTGTACACCACTAGAGTGAGTACTCACCAAAACTCTCACAAATCAGAGGCTACAGCACCCAAGAGGACCAGCCCCAACTATTACCAACTGAGCCAGCAGGCCCACTTAACAGCAGCACCACCATTCTGCTGGCTGCTGTCAATTTTCTTCTCTGTCTCCGTGCTTCCAGGATGATGATCTGTTCCTTCCTCGAGCAATTTGTCATCTCAACTGTTCAGCCAAGAGACGATACAGCACAAACACATGAGGTCTTTTGGAGATGAGGAATGCTCTCAGGTCTAGGAACCACGACACACAGGCCAGCTGCTGGGACTACCTGCTAATAGTAAATGCAGTGAAGGTACAAAACACCAATCCTGCACATTTCCAAAGAAAATTTTCCTGACACTGACTTCTATTCTATTGCAGTCTAATATCTCAAAGGAAATGGTAGAAGCTTCCTGACTTTAGGAGTTTAAGCCTTGACTGCTGAATAAAACTTAACAAAATAGACTGCAGTGAGCAGCTTTTCTTTGGCAAGAAGACAGCCTCATCATAAGGGCTTGCCCTCTCTCGTGTCCATGATTTCTGACAGATTACAGTTAGCCAAGTAATTAAGGTAAAGAAAGTAGCTTAAGTGGGAACCTAAAACTCTGAGAAAGGAAAATGATTATAAACAGTGCAGACTATATTAAGGGATTATAGTAAAAAGAAAAAAATGCCTCAGGAGGATTAAAGTGTTAAAAAGTAGTTAAATAGCAAAGAGAGAGAGAGAGGGAGAGAACACAGCCTAATGCCTCTTTTTTATTATTCTTTTTTTTTTTTTGTAATCCAGATTTAGCAGCAATTTTCATATGTCTGATGCCCTAGTGTGTGAAAATTGGATGCATTTTCATGAGATTAATTTCCTCAACAGGAATGGGGTCAGGTGAGGGAGTTTTGTAACTTCTTACTGCCAGACAACTGCTAAGATATTGGTGGAGGTCTTGATACAGGTCTTATGCCTTGCTCTTTCCTTCACCGAGAGGGAATGCTTGCAGGAGGGAATGGTTGTGCTGTCTGGCTCGAGTTGAGCAGCATTGTGAGTGCTGCTGTTTTTTACTTGGAGAGGGTAGATGCAGCACGAAACAATCTTTTTAGCATCTGCTAGCAACAGGGAAAACAGTCTTAAAAGAAAGAAACACAGAGGATTTGTCTGAAAGTGAAGCATAGATTTAACAGAGAGTACCTTATATGCCCCTATGGTGTGGTAACCCAAAAAAAGATGGATTTCATCAGAAGCAGTTTATGACCACAGTTGATTTACAAGGTGAGTCACTGAAGCACATACTCTAAAAGAAGGCAGTGCCCAGTAAAAATTGACTACATGTGGCAAACCACATACCAGCGCTGCCTCAAGTTCATCCGTGCTGACCATGCTCCTGTGTCCAGCCTATGTACCAACCCTATTCCAGACTGGGGAAATGCTCCTCTTGGGCTTGGCAATGCCTTTGACAAGATTTTAGCTTAGGTTCAGCTAATATATATCAAGCTGTTTGCACTGTGTGCCTTTGCCAGTTGAGTGAGGAAAAGATACCAGCTATGAATCTGTATTTAAATATAATTTAGCCTGTCAAGCAAGAGTGCTTCTTAGTTGGGGGTGTTTAAACGGGAATCGAAGAGCTTGTGAAACACGAAGGTCAAAGACAACCTCCTCCTCCCGCAACTGTTTGAGCCTGCTTTCAGCTCCAGACCCTGAGGCAACAAGAGACGAGCTTTATGGAGGAGAAGGCAGCAACTGGGAGAGCAGAGGAAACCCTGCTGCAGGGATGGGAGCTGGCAGATGCCAGCTCCTGGGGCTTGCATTTGCTGAGGCCAGCATCCCTTCTTGTTATTCCTCTGCTGCTACCCACCCCACCAGTGAGCCAGTCTTCCTATGCATGTATGTACCTCCAAAATCAGCCACCTCCAGAGGTTTTTTTCCCCCCCTTGGGCAGGCTGCCACCAGGAAGGAAGGCTTACCCCTTGCAGGCACCGAGATGGAAGCGGTGCCACAGCACCCACCACCTTTCTACATCCTGCTCTGTGTGCAGCAAGTTCACAGCAACCCTTAAAAAAAAATAATTCCAAGAACACGTCCCTGCATAGCAGTCACTTTAACGTGCCGCTGTGCTGCTGTGCAGATCTGCTCTCTGTGGGTGAAGTTTCCAGTCCTGTCATTCACTTCCCGTTAGTACCGAATCTTGCGGCTCCAGCTCCGTGTTATTACTTTGAAAATTTGCCCGTATGTATTTTCCAAGATCTATCAGCTCAGTTTACTGACACAATCAAATGTTTACTGCTTTCAGCGCTGCAGAACCAATATAGCTGGAAAACAAGCTATATCTACTTCTTGCAGCATCATCAAAATTGCCAGCTAAATTTTGATTTCTGATGCCTTATTATTGCAATGAAGATGTATGGAGGGAAAGAAAAAAAAAAAAAGGTTTCATTTCCAGATACCCATGTGATTCTTGAAACTGTTATCGACACAAAAAAGAGCCACCCCCACTGCCCCCAAGAAAGGAACATATTTTTCCAGAACAGTAAAAGAGCACCTAAATGCAAGAATAAATTAGATAAGGAAGAACCAATAAGTCATATTTTACTTTAACTCCATGTGGAAATTCTCAAAAACAATTGTCAATATTGTAAGCACAAATTTTAGTACCCATGATTGTATGCAGTTAGTAACCGAATGTCCTGATGTAACCCTAACATTCATCTCTTTAGGCATCCTTTATGTCTTTAATTGAGAGTACAAATAAACACGACCACAACTGTTCTTTGCAAAAGCCAGGCACCCCAACAAAAGGTGTGAGCAGTGTGGGACAGCCTAGTGAATATCTGGTTAAAAAGGACCTGGTTCAAACAAAACCCCAAAACAACACAGATTTTCAAAACCAAATCCACCCAATGCAAGGATCCCAGGAACTAAAGCCTGAAGCATCTGACTTTAATGTCCTAGTGTCTGACATGGCATATAGGACCCAGAGTTTGGTATTTTGAGACTCATAGAGCTATAGGCTACTGAAGTGAGTTGGCAGTTCACCAGACATCAGACCAAAAAGCCTGGGACTTGAGCGCCTTGTCTTTTTTTTTTTCAAAAGCTTTTCAGCAGGCAGTTGTCTCCAACCCCTCGCCTGGTGGTTAGGACTCTTCCTGAGAAAGGTTAGCCTTGAACTTCTTCATGCTTGAAGATGGACCCAGAAGCACTGCTCCAGAGGTGAACTGGTTTAAGCAACAGAGTGTTTAGTCCTACGCATCTTTCAGATCCACATGCAGGTAATCACAGAATCACAGAATCACAGAATCATAGGGGTTGGAAGGGACCTCGAGAGATCATCGGGTCCAAGCAAGAGTACAGTCAGGAGGGAAAGCAAGCAGGAAATATTATGGACAGGAGGAGGGTGAAAGAGAATGCAGATGAAGGAGAAATATATTTGGAACAGGGAGGTTGCTGCCAATAATGAAACCCCAAGAAGGACTGAGGGACTAGAAAGATGTCCATGCAATTGTAGCTATTATCCATTTAGACCTGTCAAGTCTCAGGCTTTATGTCTGAAGGATATTTGTTCAGTTGCCTCCTGGCTGCCTCCTGATCAGCCTGGAGAGCAACAGCAGCACAGATTTTATCTGTCTTTACCTTCACTGATGGACTATAACCTGTGCAAGAGGAACCAGGACTAGGGGAGGCTCTGACCAGGGATAGAGGCAATAGAGTTTCTATTCCCATCAGGTCCTCACTGGTTGGTACCCTCTGGTTTCATGTAGCAGGGCTGCAAGTAACATAATGTAGAGCTGGATGGGGAAAATGTGGAGTCAAAAGCCATCATAGCCATCTGTCAGGTATTCAAATATCTGGTATTTGTTGCCACAGAAATGGCTGGATGTCAGCGCTAGGTGAAGTGATTCCTATGTTGAGGTTGTGAAGAGCTTTGATTTAATAAAATAAGGCATTATCATTATTATTGTTGTTGTTATTTTTACTGTTGTTGTTGTTATTGCTTGTTTGGCACACCTTCTCGTTTTAAAGGCCTGGAGAAACTTGACAGCTGATATGGGGATTAATGTTGTCATTTGCTATGGTTACCAGCAAACCTTTCATTAAATTCATTGCTGCAAGGTAAACCGTATTTCCACATTCACTCTTGTTCTACGGCTGCAGCAAGCTGTTAAGGTAGGACTTGGGATTTGGCTGTTCAAACAGAAATGTGGGCAAGTGATTAATTGTAATTTGGCCGTCATGCTCTTTGGTGTTTGTTGGTATTTTTCAGCACATATGGATAATGATTACTGCACAGGCAGAGATGTTTATGCTAACTTTCAGGGACCCTCAAGGCAGAACCCTGTTTCTGATCCATCTTTTCTCAATAATTTCCTCTCCTTTTAAATAATTGAAGCACATTCTTCAGTCACCAGGCATTAAATGAAATGTATGAGATTGAAACATCTATGGTGAAAATACTAGATAGAAATAAAAGGGCAACTGCTTTGTAGTTATAATATTAAGCAGCATCAATATGCCCATTTCCATTAAAATATGGCACGTTAAAGGTTACAGGAAAGGCCACGCTGCAGCAATAGTTTGATTTGCACCGCTCTTCTCTATAGAGTATGTAAGTCCTGTCTTAATTTTGTCAGAAGATATACCAGCCTAGAAGAGGGTATGCAATTAAGAATGAAAAAAGCACAAATAAACACTGCCATCTTTTGGGCACCGCTTAAATTCCACATCTATTAAATTCCAGATACATGTAATGTATGAGTGCTATACAAGGGCGCACATACACACTTATCTGTGTGGCAGGAAACTTTAGGGCATTAATTTTATTGTTTCTTGAGAAGTAGTGATAGGGACTGATAATTCTCCATCCAGGTCCCTGCAGCTGACCACTTTTCTGCTGCAGCATCCCAGGCTCCTGCAGCACAGGGTGCAGAGCCGTGCCTGTTTCTGAAGCTGCCCATGGCCCCTCCCTAGTCTTATTGAGAAGCACAAGAAGTGTCGAAGTAAGGTGGAAATGCCATGTTTCCATTTCTCCATGGAGGGAAGAACAGCTTCGTGTTTTACTAACCCAAAGTCCAAATGAACTGCATGCCATATCAGGCAACCTCTGGGAGGATGGGTTTGCCAATCAAAGTTGTGTGGGTGAGTGTCCCCCTAACTGATATAGGCTTTCCCACCCACTGTGACCCACACTTCCACCACTGCCGGGCTTGACTATTACAATATATTCCAACTGCGGGGAGGAGTTGAGATGTAAAGAAGCTCCCGCCCCAAAGTGAGTCTTCCAAATCGAAAACAGTGCTCCAGACACTGCCTTAACACTTTGTGAACGCCACAACAAATTCCCCTGGTGAGGAACAGCCTGTACAAATAACTCCAAAAGCAAGCATGGATTTTCAGGTGCATTTATATGTCCAATGCTCATTTGAATAGGAGCTGCGTACTCTAAAAATCCACAGAAAACCTGATCCTACCTTGAAAGGAGAGAGGATTTTCAGCCACACTTACTGTAAAGGTACCCATAGAAAGTTTCTACATGATAAGGGCTAGTTACAGGATGTTAGAAAAGTGTTGCACTTACCAGTGGTACATGTATCACAGTCAATACCATTGTGGTGGACAACCTTACGGCTGCTGATAAGCAAGCAGTGAGCCTCTTGGACCACAGCAGGGGATTAAGCAGTTCTTGAAACATCCAGGACCACTCTGGCCAAGAAGGAACTGTCTAAAGAGATGTGAAACCAGTCAATCTGATCCCAGGTAAATATAAAATTCCATGTGAATATAAGGAGGAACTTTTTTCACTGTGAGGGTGGCAGAGTACTGGAACAGGCTGCCCAGAGAGGTTGTGGACTCTCCTTCTCTGGAGACATTCAAAACCCACCTGGACGTGTTCCTGTGTGATTTAGCCTAGGCGATCCTGCTCTGGCAAGGGGGTTGTACTAGATGATCTTTCCAAATCCCTTCCAACTCCTAATGTTCTGTGATTCTGTGATAAAATAATAATATGTACCTGACTGGGGTAGTGTGTACATCTTTTGCTTAGTCCTGAACGATATAACATCACAAAGACGTGATTCTGCACAAATTGAGTACACCATGAAGACCAGAATGTAAAGCCCTGGCAGTTCCTTCCCTCACCTCACTCCTTGGAGACATGGCACTAAATCCCACATGCACTGGAGTCCTGTCCCCAGCTCCACCAGAGTAAGTGTAGACAGGAAGGCAGAATATTCAGAGGCAGAAGAAGTCTTGACCCTTGTAAGAGTAAATGTTGCTGTTAGGAACTCCAGAAATACAGACAGGCAGACAAATCCTGAGCTTAAGATTCAGGGGAAAACAAAATACCTTCTGTGGCACAGGGTTTTAAAGATGTTTAGGCTCCTAAGTCTTGAGAAAACAGTTGGGGTTGACTGCCTCTGAGGTTCAGCTTCACAACACACAGGTTTCTTTGACACACATTTTCCTGTTTATCTCTTGTCTCTGCTCTCCTTTGTCCTTCACAGGTCTGTGGTGGAAAGGCTGTTGTACTCCATTACATTCCCAGATAAAGATACGACACCTCTCTCAGGAAGGCCTATATAGAAAGTGACATTTTGGGGAAAGAATATTTAAAATATAAAGCACCATGACTTGGACAGAGGTCCAAAACTAACCCACTGAATTTTGACATCTCCAGATTCCTACTGCGATTCTTTACCTGAGCTGGATGACGCCTCTCTCTTCAGATTAGCTTTCACCAGCTAACACTGTTCTGCTCTGCATTTTTCTTCTTACCATCCCCAGATACTGAATTTATTAAAATTTTCCTGAGAATGCAGAGAATTTTGCAGTCATGTGCTCACTCTGTGTGTGTAAATTGCTATGCTCCGCTCGTTTACTCAGAGGAGTTTGGCAGCAGTGGCCACAGCCCAGTTGTGCATGGCACACATCGTGGAGAGATCAGCATACAGATACATCTACTCTGCTTACTAAGCATGTCGTTCACTGCTTTGCAAACAGTGAAAGACTTGATTAAATTCAGGTTTTGTCTGTTTGCCAACCTGGCTTGAGGTCATAGTCAGTGGAAGCAAAATCTCATTAGAGCTGAAGTGTACACTCAAGAATAAATCATTATCTTTTTCGCCTGCAGATTCCTCACTTTCTTACATACATTGTTTTTGTATGTAGAGTCTTTCATTCAAATTGGTCCTCAATAGGAAACATATCCAGTTACTTTCTGGTGACAAGAAGACATTGTTTGACACTGTATGGCTTGGATTCATTTTTAGGTTATTCTTGTCTTACCGTTTTTATGTTGAAGGTGCAGGATCAGCAAGAGAGATGCCACAATACTCATCTGCTACTGATTGTTTGGTCAAGAAAAGGGAGTGAGTGTTGCCTTCTTGAAACAATTGGATGAAGTCTCTTGGTCTCAGCCCCTTGTTCTCAAGGTGTACTTACCCACTCCAACATCCACTGGAAGAGCAGCATGTGAGGCTCAGGCGAGCCAGGGGATTTCTGGGATGTGTTGAGGGCAATTATTTACACAGGTATTGGACAGGATGACTAAGGAGATGCTTGGACAATTCAGCTACTCACAGATAATGAAAGACTAATCGGTGATGTGATAGTTGATAGTAGCTTTGGCTGTTGGAACCACGAGATGATAGAGCCTAAGATCCTGCGGGGAATGAGGAAGGCAACTCATACAAAACTTATTCTGAATTTTAGGAGAGTAGACTTCATTTTTTTTCAGGGCAGTGGTAGGCAGGATCCCATGGAAGGATGCTCAAAAAGCCCAGGAGAGTTGGCTGAGCAACTGCCTCATTGCACAAGAATAGTTCACCCCAACAGGCAAGACAGAGCACGTGACATTGATATTGCAGGAGGTCAGCCTGGCTGAATAGGGAAATACTGAATGAACTCAAATGCCAAAAGGGTGTATATGGAAGGGGTAGCAAAGAATACGAAGACATTGCCAGATCATGCTGGAGGAGAGTATGCTTGAAACTGGTGAGGGGAGTGAAAAAGGAGCGAAACAGCTTGGACAGCCACAACTCTCCAGACTTCTACCACCTTGAGAGATTCACCCCACACAGAGTTGTTGCTTCACCGTCTATTATGTCAGACTTGGACTGATAACACAGAGATATCTGGAATTATTTCAGTGGGAAAATAACACTGTCCTCACAAAAAGGCAATTTTCCATGAGAAAATTTTCAATTTTACTCAAAAATGTTTTGATTTTCTGTCAAGCAAATTGAGCAGACAGCAGCCCAGCTGCTGACTTGGAAAGCTCTTTCAGCTGTTTCATAGTGGCAAAAAGTCAAATCTACAAATGCCTGCCAAGAGGGAAACTAAAGGCCACATTCATCCTCTTTGGTGTTCAGTCTGCTCATCTCCCTCATTTATGAATGTCCAGCAGGGAAAGGTGAAATCATCAGGTCTCTGTCTACTGCTCAGCACATCTCCAACAAGAAGGGCAGCAGAGGAAGTTGGGCAGCTCCAGCTATGGCCACTGGAGCTGTGGGGACCAAGTCCTTGACCTTCCTACACCCAAGCCCTCTGGAAACCACCAGCTGATTTCACCTGGCACCTACTACTGAGAACCTTCAGGTGAGCAGCCAGAAAACTTTCCCCCTTAAGGTCCCTCAGAGCCACAGATCCACAGCACACAAAATGAGGGAACCTATGTTCAAACTTGCTTCCTGCTTCTCTTTGCTTTAGCAGTACAGATATATCCTTTGGCACAGACCAGAACCTTGCTGCGGGCCACTCCAAGATCATAGCATCATAGAATTTGTTAAGCTGGAAGGGACCTTCAAAAGTCACCTAATCCAACACCCCTGCAGTAATCAGGGACATCTTTACTACATCAGGTTGCTCAGAGTCCCATCAAGCCTGACCTTGAATATCTCCAGGGTTAGGGCCTCCACTACCTCTCTGGGCAACCTGTTCCAGTGATCTACCATCCACATATTGAACATATGTGCTATTGCATGACCAGGTGGACCTAACAGCACCTTCTGAGCTCTCTTTGCTCCTTTTGCCACTGGCAGAGCAGATCTCTCCCTCTGAGCTCTCTTCTGGGGAGTTCAGCAGTAGACCGTTTTCCCCTACCCTCAGCAACTCGTCTCTCCACTTAGGGACCCATTTGGCTGTGCTAGAAAACTTCTGTGGGGTGGCCCCAAAAATCTGGGATTTGCCAGTGATACTGAAAGCTGTACTCACCAACAGCACAGGTCCATCTGGATAGCTCTGGTGGGGTGAGAAGTCTCCTGCAAGTGTCTAAAAATTTGATATATGGAGCATCCATGAGCCAGTGAGGCTCCTTTACAAGGAGCATCCTCCTACCTCGTTTTACAGCAGATTTAGTCTCCATCTAGGGCACTTACTGTCTCTACTGACTGTTTGGAAAGCCTGGATACAGACCTCGTCTAGATGGCTGAAACTCAGGTGTCTTCAATACTAAGTTGGCATCACATAATGCTCTTTACCCTGATTAATGTTAAAATTCACCTCCTTTTAGAGGGACAGCCCAAGGCCTATTTACCTCTTCATTCCCACCAATGCCTCATCTTACATCTTCTAGTCTTGTGTATTATTTTACGTGGGATTTAAAAAAAAAATCTCACTTGCAAGGCCAAGGACCATTGTGCCCTACTAATGGCAGTCCATTTTATCTAGTTAATGGCAGTATTTCCTTGACATCTAAACATTTAAACATTTATTAATGGATGTGTTTTAGCAGACAGCACAAGAATTTTCTTGGACTTATTCATGCTGCTGTAGTTCCAGGGAAACAAAAGGAACAGTTAGTTGAGAGGCAAAAATTTTCATTTGTGAGCCTACATCTAGAAAATACCCAAGGACATACATGTATATATGTGTATTTCATCATACCCTACCACCTAATTCACATTGGCATCCTTGAATTTCAGCTTCTAGAGTAAAGCTGAAAGTGACATTTTGGGGAAATAACCCACAAATAACAAAGTAGAGCAGAATGTGTGCAACTACACTCTTACTAAGAGAATTTAAATGAATAACAGCTCGTGGCAACTGAGCTGATTTCAAGGACTGGAAGGCAGGTGATGAATTCTAGCATGCGCTGAGGTTATACCAGATAACAGCATCATTTGAAATTTCACCAGATAACCCGTTTCCTGCTTCAGATTTTTATTATGTATTTCAAACGAAGAGGAAATTCTAGGTAATGCAGCTGCCTTGCTGTGTTATATGACTCCAACCTGCCAATGGCTGACTTGTGGTGTAGTTTTAGCGCTGTGGATGCTGGCTCGGCGCGTGATAAGCAGCATAGGTCCTGGTTAATGCAGATACTTCTGCAACTGAGGCCAAATCAGATACTGAAAATATCTCAATATCTACCCCCTGCTTGCTAAGAAGCAGCTGCCAATGTACTACATAAAAGAAGGTCCCGAAGTCTGGGCCCTTTATGGTGATCACATTTGGGGAACTTTGTGTGTTTTGGGGTGAGGATAAGGTCAGTAAGGAACAGGAGTCTGCTTGGATCTTGGAGGTATTAAGATTTTGGACACAAACCAGAAGGAAGCAGGGTCTTCCCAGGGAAGCTGAAGGAACGGGCTAAAATCTCCCTAACCATGGGAGACTGAGTGACCCTAGGAAGACACATGTTATATTTTAGTCATCTAAGCCACTGCACTAATACTGGGGAAACAGAGTGGAGAATGAGTACTCCCTGCCTCCCTTGGAGGGATGTGTGCTGTCCTGTCTGTACACGGGAAAAGCTGTCCAGTGCATAGATAGAGGAGTCACTTGTTTTATCTGCTGACCCACTGGGGCAAGTTACTTCAGCTTTAATCACAATTAATAGAACGATGCCTAAGAATTAAAAAAGGACTCCACCAGAGTGGGGGCTGCACAGACATAAGGAAGCAGTCTCTGTCCTTAATGCCTGTACCCAAAATGGGTGTTGGTGGGGGCCAGTAGGACTCATGGCAGTTGCAAAACAAGTCATCACGGCAAAGACCATGTCAGTGGCGAATGGACGCAGGGCTTCTGCAGGGTTGGGAAGGGGTTGTTGTGGGGTAGGCAAGCCAAGAAAGCCTGAGAGAGAAGGACAGGAATATGGAGGAGAGGAGGACCTGATCTGAGCAGAGGTGAAGTGATGGGGCGGCAGAGATGCCGCAAGGAGCAGGATGTGAGCAAGTGGGGAGAGAAAATGAAGGCGGCAAAAGTCCCCGGCGTGCTTTTCTCAAGCCTGCTGGCCACAGGGTTTCCCCAGGACTCTGAGTGGAAGCAAAATGTATGTTACCATGCAAATCAGAAAGGATTTAAACTCAAGAGGGGTCCCCCCAACACCCACCTGGGGCAGGAGGGAAGGTACTATTTCTGGAAAATGTGGGCCTGGTTTATGTTCCCCGACAGCCATCCCAGCATTGCGCATCTTCCCTTACGGACATTAGTCTGGACATTTCTCTTTCCACACAGCAGACAGGAGGGTTTGGAGAAGAAAAGATTAGCCTGGGTGTTTTTGAGCCAGTGAAGGATTTTCAGTGCTCAACTCTCAGGAAAATTAGTAGCTAAACCCTTGAGTTCAGCTTCAAAAATCTCAGCCAGATTATTCATTGCTGCTGCTATTCTGTATTCATATACTTTTGTCCAGGCATATTTCTTATGATCCTAAGCAATGTCCCAGTTACTGTTTGCTATGACACTGAGTTAGGACACAATGGGAATGTTAAGAAGAACCTGCAGATATCAACCCTTCCTCGGACAGAAATCAATGCTTGTGGGAATCAGCACAGAGATGTCAAATTGTCAGAAGAGTTAGTTTTGGTCAATTGATTCCACAGACGTGGTGGGCATCTGAGGCTGCTTTTCCCATTAGTGAGTTTAAAAAACCCTATTGAGTATTCTAGTTTTTAATGTACAGTTTCCAAGGGCTACCTACTTTGCCTGGCACGGTGAGGATTATTAATGTTAAAATGATTTGTTGATAAATTGAAGTTCTAAATTTCCTCTCTGACCCCTGCAGACCCAAATGCCATTCAAGCTTAGCAGAGCAAGCCTCCCCCTTACTTATGCAATTTATAGGAATGGACCCAGAAAAGTCTGCATTGAGTGTTTCTGCTCACAAAACCCTAAATGACTCAGTAGCAGCTTAAACCACAAACAGCATCAACGCTTGCACCACCAAATATTTTGAAAGGGAAATACATTTCCATTTTCATGAAATGGAGGAAGATAAACTGATGTTTTATGAACTTCCTCTTATGTGTCAAGCTGGCTTGGTTGATTTTTTGGATAGCACTTAATTGTGTTGGGTCTTTTCCAGGAAATGATAATTTACAAGCTTTTGAAAGTCAAACTCCCCCTCTTCACTAGTCAGAAAGTATGACCTAGTTTAAGTTACAGCTTGAAGATGTGACCTAGTTTTACAGGTAGCCTGCACCCATTGTGCTCAGCTCAGCATTGTAGAATTTGGAAATGTTCTCTTTGTGAAAAGTAATCTGGACTGTCACTTTCAATCATCACTCCTTTTTATCTGGCTCATGAAAAGTTAATAGTATTGCCTAATTTAGAAAGCTCAGAACAAAATATTTTAGAGGTACTTGAGCTCCTAGATTCAGGTACTCAGAAATACAAAAAAAAAAGGCCTGGGGCCTCTTCTATAAATCCCTGCAAACTATGATCATCTCAGGGCCACATTTTAGGACCACTTAGCCACTGAAGACATGGCTGAGTTGCCCAGTGGTTGAGGAACTCAGGCAAAATGAATGGCTAGCACTGCTGAGAAGGGAACAACCTGGGAGAAACACAGAGGGACCCAGGGAGAGCACAGCTGTCAGTTCTTTCCTTCTCACACAAACAGCATGCAATTACAGAGGAAAACAGTCCTCACATGGCTGAATGTTCAGGCACCTCTAAACATTGAGCAAATGCAATGTTTTATAAAAAGCCTGGACTTACTCATGGCCTTGATGATCTCTGAGTACAACAGCAGGCTTATTTCTTCCGGGGCAAAGAGCATCAAGGTGCTTTCTCTCCATACTTCTACCTAGAGGAGGCAGGAGTTGCTCAGATGGGGGCAGTACTGACCATGGGCAAAATCAGGAAAATCTGCATCCTTAAAAGCAAAGACAGATGGTGATGGTGGGTCTTTCTACACAGAAATGGTCTGGTGGCTTTTCTGGAAGCAGTTCTTCTCTTAAGTGTTTTGATTCTAGTGGAGCACATCTAGCTCCACTTGAAAAGGCATTAAAACTTTAATGAGTATGTCCTAACTACCATTTGCACAGATACCCACGTGGTGTCCTACTACTTTTCCAAACTTTTCACTGCATTAAATAAGGTTCTGCCTTAAACAGTGGAAATACCTGAAATGACTGTTCCTTGTCACATAGAATCATAGAATGGTCTGGGTTGGAAGGGACCCCAAGGATCATAGAGTTCCAACCCTCCTGCCACAGGCAGGGCCACAAACCTCCAAGCCTGGATCTACACAAGGTTGCTCAGAGCCCCATCCAGCCTGGCCTTGAACACCTCTAGGGATGGGGCATCCACCACATCTCTGGGCAGCCTGGTCCAGTACTTCACCACTCTCTCTGTAAAAAACTTTCCCCCAATATCTTATCTAAACCTTCCCTCCATTAGCTTTAGTCCATTCCCCCTTGTCCTGCCATTATCTACCCTTTTAAAGAGTTGAATTCTCTCCTGCACATATGCTCCCTTCAGGTACAGAAAGGCTGCAATGAGGTCCCCCTGCAGCCTTCTCTTCTCTAGGCTGAACAAGCTCAGCTCCCTCAGTCTCTCTTCATAGGGGTGGTGCTCGAGCCCTCCAATCATCTTCGTGGCTCCTCTGAACCCTCTCCAACAGTTCTACATCTTTCTTGTATTGGGGGCCCCAGATCTGGACACAGGACTCCAGATGGGGCCTCACGAGGGCAGAGCAGAGGGCAACAATCACCTCCCTGTCCCTGCTGGCCACCCCTGTTCTGTTGGAGCCCAGGGTACCATTGGTCTTCCGAGCTGCAAGAGCACACTGCTGGCTCATGTGAAGTTTGTCATCCACCAGAACCTCCAGGTACTTCTCAGCAGGGCTAGTCTCAAGGAGCTCTTCTCCCAGTCTGTATATATATCTGGGATTTCTCTGGCCCAAGTGCAACACCTTACCCTTTACTGTGTTGGACCTCATTAGGTTCACCCATGCCCACCTTTCAAGCCTGTCAAGACCCCTCTGGATGGCTTCCTTCCCTTCTGTTATGTCAACCACACCACTCAGCTTGGTGTCATCAGCAAACTTGCTGAGGGTGCACTCAATTCCATCATAAATGTTTTTGATAAAGATGTTAAAGACCACCAGTCCCAAGACATCCAAAGAGATGAACAAGAGAAGGAATAATATTGGAGAGAAAAGTTCATATTGAATAGCAAAGGAAGCATTGCTGTAATTAAAGTGGGGGTTCTTCTATGTGGAAAGCTATACGTGATCACATCCATCACATCAGTGGGTTTGGAGCAGCAAGCCAGGCATCTAACAAATGGCTCCCACGGCTGAAGAAATACCAAAACGTGCAGCACTGAAATACAGGAGCAATACAGAACTTAAGTCTTCAGAGGCATATACTGAGTTAATTTTCCTCTTAACAAGAAATAATTGCCCCACAAAAATGAGCACAGACAAGTCATGGTGATGGTGGTATCTCACCTCCTTCGCACGTAAATAGGAATGGGTTTGGTGAACGTGGTATTGCAAGGGTTATTTTCTTCACCTAAATCTAGGTCACATGAAGAAATTCAAAGAAAACTTCTGAGTTTACTGATCCATTTTTAGCAAGTACCACATTTCCAAGCACGCAGGAGTTGATAATATGAGAAATACCAGTATTTCGTTTAGCCTGGCCTTTTCTCACTTTGAAATTAGTGTTGTGGTGAACTTATGGGTAAAGGTTATACAATGTGAAACAAATACGTAGGAAGGGCTTTGGTCCAGCCCAAATTCAGCTGCCTGTTTTCATGGCTGGAGCAGCACGATGCTCACTGTCACCTTCAGTCCTATTTTACTCTCCGTGAGAAGCCAACTGGCGTGTGCTGGTCTTGATGTTCAACCCAAACTACCAACAAACAAAAGACCACGATGAAAGATAGTTCATCGGTAACCATTGGGCAACATCAGCTATAATTACTTCAAGAGGAGGAGCTGGTATTAAACCCATGGTACATTCTTGGTGTTGGTCCTTATTTTAGTGGCTCTTATAGTCTGTTATTTTTTCCTCCCTCTAATGGCCAAGAGGGAGAGGAGATCCTGCCCTGGCAGCAGGAACTTGCTCCAGCAGACTCTTTGGTAACCGGCCCATTCCCATTGTTGATTCAGACTGTCTCGTGTTGGGAGCAAACCCACATTCATATATTTTTATTTTTTTCTCTGTAAGAACTTAAATTACTTTTCATTGAATCTGTCTCCAGCCCATAATGGCCATAAAGGCCATCTGTGCTCCTGGGCGTTTGGCACACAAGTGGAGGACAACGGATGCTGCCTGGAGCCTCCTCTGCTGTCTGTCTTTCAGTTTCATGAGATTCATCAATACCTGGGAAAACCTAAGAAAAATAAAACCAAAAAAATCCTCCCTACCACCATTTCTGCCCCAGTCATATTTTACAGATGTTGCACAAACACATTTGATAAGGCAACATGAAAGCCCCTGGGAAGTCAAGTGTGTCACATCTCTTCTCCCTTGCTAGATTATGGCCTCAGAGTTAGGATGGAGAAACCATGAGTCCTTGTTCCTGTTCCTGGCCTCTTCCTGGCTGCCAGGTGATGTTGATGAGAAATGGAACATCTTGGACCTCTGGTGAGCAAAGACAGCATTTCCATTTACTGCTGGTACTGCCAAAGTCATGCAGCACAGAAATGCCAAGACAAGTACTAATCATCCTTCTTGGCAGTTCTCACAAGACACTACAAAGACAAGTTATATCACCAATAACCAAATATTATTCCCAGGACTGTATTATTCCCAACTGCGTGTAGGCTACATATGCAATATTCAAAGTGGATACAACTAATGGACCTTTTGTAGAAGAAACATTGCTTGCATTGTTGCTGTTTTAAAGCAGTTGATACTGCACAGAGCAACAAATACTAGAATAGCCACCTCCCCCAAAAACGGCTTAAAAAGAAAGTGTCTAATATAAAACTATTTATAATACTAATCTTATTGGTGTCAGCAAGAAAACGTCCACTGAGACATGAGAAGCTAAGCAGCATTGTATTAACCAAGATTAATAAAACTGAATGAATTGTAACAAGCAATTTATGTATTTGGGGGGAGTTTTTCGCATTCAGCAAGTCTCCCAGTGCAGCTGGGCCAACAGAGTTCTCAATTATCTTTTTTATGTGAGCTGCTCTGTTTCACAGTCTCACACATCAGCAAAATTCTGCAAGTGTACAGATGGCATATACTGGAGAACATGAGCAAACCTGGGGAAATTTGATTAGATTTTTTCAAATAAATCATGGGAGCATTTCTTTTGGCTCATACTTTTTGAAAGGAAAAAAAAAATTAAAATATAATTTTCAGCTAAATTAAAAAAAAAAAATTAAATAGCCAGACCAGGCAACAAAGCAGAAATGAAGTGCTACTAATCCACAGGCTGAGGAATCATAGAATCACAGAATGGTCTGGGTTGGAAGGGACCTCAAGGATCATAGAGTTCTACCCCCTCTGTCACAGGCAGGGCCATCAACCTCCAGGCCTGGATCGACACAAGGTTGCCCAGGGTCCCATCCAGCCTGGCCTTGAACACCTCCAGGGATAGGGCAAAATACTGGGGCAGAATACTGGACCGCAGTCTAAAGTCCTATATACTAATTTATAATACCATTTTTTATATTTATAATAAGGTAGATTAGGTTTAAATAACATTATCTCTGCTTATTCACAGTGGTATAATAGGACTTTTAGATTTGGGAGAAAATGCAGATTCACATAAGTAATAATTCAAATGTACATTTACAGGTGAAAATCGATAGCAAAATAGCTGCTTTCAGGAAATATAAACAAACAAAATGTTTTGTGCTGCCAGATTATTCTCTAATGTATTACTCTCTACCAACAGTGATAGATCAAAGAAGAAAAATGCAGAAGCTCAGTTCTGGACTGTTGCTGCCCACATGGGTTTATTTTCACTCTTGATGGCTCTGTTTTGACCTGCTTGAGGAACAACACATACACTCAGGAGCACATACATATTCTGCTTTATGCATTCTTAGCCAACATCTGCAGCGAACTGATCATAGAATCATAGAATGGTCTGGGTTGGAAGGGACCCCAAGGATCATAGAGCTCCACCCCCCCTGACACAGACAGGGCCACCAACCTCCAGGCCTGGATCTACACAAGGTTGCCCAGGGCCCCATCCAACCTGGCCTTGAACACTTCCAGGGACGGGGCATCCACTACTTCTCTGGGCAGCCTGTTCCAGCACCTCACCACTCTTTCTGTAAAAAACTTCCCCCTAATGTCTAATCTAAACCTTCCCTCCTTTAGCTTTAGTCCATTCCCCCCTGATGTTCTATGTATCCATGGAAAGCCGTGATTCTGGCAGCTGCTGGGTTTTTTGGTGACACAGCAAGGAGAAAGTCATTCCAAGCATTTCACTCAGTCTAATTAATATTGAAGAGGAGGTTAAAATCCCTCAAACTGGTGGGACACAAAGTAAAAAGATCATGTACAAGAGAACATCTGAACTTCCCAGTTACCCTTCCATGTGGTCATATTTCAGTGCTGCAATATCCATGATGTGCTGGGAAGGGGACAGGGAGAGGAGATGCTGGTTTTGAATCCTTCTCTTATGGAGTTGAGGCCCCCAAAAACACCCACCAGGCAGTTTTACTCAAGCCTGCTAGTACAGATGTAGGAACTGAGGGAGTTTGGGACCTGCAGAATGAGGCGGCAGCTACATCATTGTTATGAAGACGTGACAGCACCTAAAATGTGAGCTTGGCGGTCGAAGGATTCTGGCATCCTCTGCTAAAAGAACAACCAGAGATCTCTCACAGGGTGAATGAATCAAGAACCAGAAGGTTGGAAAAATGAATCTATTATTTTGTGACTTGCAGCATGAAAGGAGCTGAAAGCAATTGGAGCTCCTGCTTGTCTTCTGTCAGAGCCAAACATAAATCGGAGTTTGGTGGTGTGTGGTCTGGGGAAAAGCAATGTGTCTCAGGCAAGAGGGCAGGCAGCAGAGAGCACACAGCTCAACCACTGAATGGCAGGAAAACATGCCCACCCTAAACTTCATAAAATGGATTGTGAACAGACAGCAATAAATCAAAGATATCCAGCCCCTCACCTTCACCCCAGCACGAATGATTCCTCGGAAACAGTGCTGAAACCCCAGCACTTACAAGACTGCAGGCAAAAAAAAAAAAAAAAAAAAAAAAAAAAAAAACAGAAAANATGAAACATTTGAAGTTGCCTAGAAATTTGTGAAACCTGATTTGACCTCAAGCTGACAGAGGCTTCTCAGCTTTTCAAGACCAAGCTTTGCATTGGAGCTAGACACGAATTGTGACATTCAGCCAAAGCGTGGGACCTACAGGGTCAGATACCAGAGAGTTAAAATATTAGAATAAACCCCACTTCAGTTGGTGAAATCTCCAGGTTGTGATCCCAGCTACCAGCAAGCAGGAAACACTGGATGAGAAACCAAAGCAGAGAGGGGGAAAAGAGCAACAACTCGCCCACAGGTACGTAGTAAGAACAAGATCTGCTTTAGATGTGAGTTTTCTCAAATCACTGCAGCAGACTGCTGCATACAGTCACGTTTGTGAAGTTCTGCTGGAGACGAATTTTGTACCAGTATAAGCATGAGATAATGGTCTGGAGCCCTCCAAAGCTGGTACATCAAACCAAAGGGCAGTGTGGACCGATTCCGCCTGTCCCATCTCTTTACTCCCCAAGTAATTTTCTTCCTTCCTATCCAGCTCAGCACTTCAAAAATCTTTTTCTGACAAATGTAATTCTTGCTCTTTTCTGTCAAGAGACAGAGGCAAAGCCACCTGAATTTGAGCTGAATAAGGGGAAGTAGACCTAGATCTGACCCAAGGCGGTTCCTACCGCTGAGGAAAAAGAGCTCTAAGTCATTGAGAGTGGGGCAAGCAGGAGACACTGGCAGCTGGAAGGAGCCAGAGAAGAGGAAGTGGGATAGACAGAAAAAGAAACACTCACTGGCTGGAAAGAGCTTGGGACAGCGGGGGGAGGAAAACCCAGGTGCCAAAATACGCAGTTGTAACCCCATGTATGAAGTTTTACTTTTTTAGCAGTAGCACAGTAAGAACATGGGGATGTTTACATGCACGTAAATACACTGAATCCCAAATAAACTGTTCCCAAGGAAGATTTTTTTAACTTCGAATTTCAACAAATAATCATCCTCTATCCACAGGCCAAAATGACCTTTTGAAGATTATAAAGTAAGAGTCACGTGTACCTTTCCCAGCCAAGAAAGTGTTACCTTCTCCCCAAGGTAACTCCTTTCATTAACTGATTCGTCTGCTCTTTTCATTAATTGTGTCCCGATGAAGCAATTCAATAAATGAAGCAGAACAAAACGGACGCTTCTGGGGGGAAGACTTGGCTTTAGGAAGGTCAGTGCTAGAGCAGGTGGTTTTACTTGGCATACATACCCAGGCTGCCTCAAATGACCCTACTGAAGCTCTCAATCTGTGGCTGTTCTGATACAGAGCAAAATCCAACGGCACCAACAGCATTACGTTAGGTTTCCTGCTCCTTTGTAAACACATCCAAGGGTAAGAAGGAAAGAGGACCAGGGGAAGACAGGCAGAAGAGGACCTCCTATATGTTTTCAATTTGGTAGAGATGATAGCCAGAGCATGGCTCATTTAAACCCCCAAAGTAGCCTTTATAGCCCCATAAGGATTATTTTAGCGCATCCCCCTTGCCTAATTCATCACATAACTATACAGTTTGCATCCAGAGGATGCTAAGGAGAAAAAGCCCAAAGAAACCCAAGCCAACCCAAAAGACATTTAAGCCCCTAAATTGTCACTCAATTTAAAGCCTGTTGCACCTTGTGCAATTCAGATGGCTACAGCACCCTCCTAAGGAGAACAGACACTCTAAGCTGGGCCTCAGAAGCCCTCTTCTTACCCCAGTGTCTTCCCAAGGACTCAAACACAGGCTACAGGTGCTGTGACCTTATCACCAGATGACTGGTGGTTCCCCTCTGTTATATGATGCATTTGCCAACATCAACTACTACATGCCGAGTCTACCTTGACTTTGAAATCATTTGAACACCCATCTCTATCTCCCCAGAGGGTGACGTAACCCCAGAACAGACATTTTTTTCCCAGCCTGGTACCAGACATCTCTACAGTGAAAAAAATACAGTTCCTTGAATGTGACACATAGATCTTGAAATTGAGACAAATAACCCAGATTCTTCAGTCATTTCTGGTTCTGAACAGACAACTGTTTGGTGTAAAACATAAGTTGGAATTCCTCATTTCCAGCTAAATTTCCAACTCCTGGTGATGAACATGATTGAGCGTGGTGGATGCATGTTTGGAGTCCAATCAAAACTCTAAAATGTATTGCAGTTGTCTCAGGACAGTTGATCTGTGCCTCAGTTTAAGTTACAGTGTACCCAGCCTGCATGTTCTGAAATCTCAATGAAATGATCGAAGTAGCCCAAGAAATACAGGGACACAGGAAAAGAAAGAAATCACAACGTCAGGTTTTTTCTTAGAAATATATTTTGTAAGAAAACAATATTAACATTACAAAGAAATGTTTATTATACAGTATAAAATATTTGCTTGAATTCAGTTCCTTATTTAAAAAAAAAAAGCCTGAGGTTTTTTATGGAGCCTCAGTTCCTACAGATTTGTGCCTTTGGCCTTCTGTGATTCCTACCACATTCAAGAGCAGGTTTTCCCTACTTCACCATCCTTACCACACCTGGGCAAACACTCCCAAAACCTCCCTCACCCCTTCCCTAACAAGTTGCTGTTCCCTGCCCAGACGTGCTCTAAACGTCACCCACAGTATTTGCAGCTCTCTCCTATGACCCACCGTACCCACCCTCCGACTCCATCCACCCACCTCATTTGGCCAAGCAACTATACAAGCGACAACACACGTTGCAGTGAGCTCAGAGTCTCCCCGTGTGCTTTCTTGGCTAACATGAGCAGTGGCCAGCCACTGACAAGGAATGTAGAACAGCAGAGTAGTTCTCAGCTGTCAGTTCTCATAAAGCCTGTAAGAGCCTCTCTCACCACTGCCCTTTGTCTGCCGAGTCCGGCAGAAGCGTGGAGAGGGTGACAAGCTAGAAGGGGAGGCAAGGACACGCAATGCAATGACACAAGCTTCACTTTTTCAGGAAACTAAGCTAAAAAAGTCCTTACTCAATTGCAGAATTTACAACTTGCAGGGCTTGTTGTAGGAAAATATGCCTGTTCAGTAACTATAAATACCCCTAATGCATTTCTGCAGCTTATAATGTAGCTTTTTTTTCTTTTTCTTAATTTGTTTTTGGTTTAGGTAATGCCAGCTTGGTAATTTCAATTCCCCTCCAGGTTTGAAAGGCACCCAGTGACCAGCATTCTGGTGTAATGATTCCTGACATCGGTGTGATTCCCCTCCTCCCAGTAACACTGACAAGTTTAACAGAAATCTATTAAGTTAAAAAGAACAAAGATATATATATTACATTTGCTAATTGCAAACAACCTCTTTTAGCTGTAATTTTTCCCATTGGGATTAAAAAGTGCACCAGTTTAACATGTCTGTACATTAAAAACAGTTTAAAACATTAAATATACAAACAGCAAGAGATTTTAAATATTTTGTATCAAATACTATAGGACAATATAATTTACATTAATTTTTTTTTTTAAACACAAAACATTACACCTGAAATATAACTTTAGATATTACAGAATATAAAAATACATACTTTTTGTCTAAAAAATGTCTTTGCAGGTTCTGGCACAATGTAATACTGTAAAGGCACACTGTATTTTGGCAGTCTATATTTGCAATTAACTGTGCAACAATAATAAAAAATGACTTGTAATTAACCTTGTAGAACTGCAAGGCCAGAAGCTCTCCCTTCTTCCTGGAATAGCTCTTTTAATCAGAAAAAAAAAAAATAAAAGCCTTAAGTTGAGCAGTTTAGGTGTTCTGCAACTCATTTCTGCCACGGCCTGAGCTCCCCAACACTAATCCAGCAAAGCAAGAGCGGGCTTAGCTAAGGATGTGAAAAGCCACATCAAATGCAACAGGATTAGTCATACTTTCAAAATCTTTGCCGTCTCAGGGTTAGAACGCTCAACCCCAAACAAAACTGAGCCCTAAGTGCAAGTTGGGTGCCAAGTTCTGTCCTGACTTATGTTTGCACCAAAACTAGTAAAAGTCTTGCAGGTCAAACAGTCAGGGCAGAACTTGGAAACAGAAGTTCACCCATGTTAATTGCTCTGATTTCAACTGTGCCAGTGTCAGAGTCATAATGACTCTCCTGAAGCGATATACAAGGTTAAACTGCTGTAAGACTGAATCAGGAGAACAATGGGATGTTGCTCTTCCGTGCATTTGTGGGACTCCTGCAGGGTTCAGAGGGCAAAAACGTGTCTTTAGGGATACATGGCTTATACAGATACAATTGGGTTGTGAAAGATTTTCAGATGTGTCTTCAAGTTGTTTCTGGACCACTAAAACCCCCAACAATTTTCAGCACTCTAAGGAAAGATTCAATCTAAATCCCTTACTTTAAATGCTCCAAAATAGGTTGCTTCTTGTGATGAATCCAGTAGCAATGGGTGTGACACCTGGATACTTATCATTTCACCAGATTTTAATTTAAAAAACCCTCCCACGTTTACAGAATAAAAATGAAATTCTGAATTCCCTGACCAGTATTTGGTGCTTCCTCCCTTCATCAGCACGTCAGAGCGCCTTACTTTAAGGTTTGTCTTAGTCATATACACCATCAGCTGAAGCCCTCTTTTAGTCAGGTTTCCTGAAGTCTCATGATGCCTAAAACAAATGTTGGCATAAAGGTAGTAAAATCCGTCTTGATTAACAATGAGTTTTCCATCATTGAATGTCATATTTGATAAGTTGGCCTGGCCTTTGTCATGATGCCAAGAGGTGAGGTTCACTTTGCGAGTGCCTGGAGAGGGGAGAAAAAAAACCCCCTATTATTTATGAGCATTTAACACACCCCAACATTTAGAAAGCAATCTCTGAGTTTTTAGAATCAATAGCAACTACAGTTATCTAGGCTAAAGTGAAGATCAGACTATTATGATAAATATTCACATGAAATTTCATTTTTTCATCCTGTACTGCCATCTGTGGCTTACTAACTGTCTGCTTTGCCATCAGAACATCTGCTGGACCACGGTACACCCCCTTGGCCAACTGTTTGATTGTGCTACGCAATCATGCGACGAGCTGTGTATAGAAATTGTGTTCCACCTAAAACTTTACATTCAAGTAAAAAACACTTGAGAGGAATTTGAAATGAAAAAATTGCTGATGAAAAGGCAGCAAGTCTTCTTTACCAGCCTTCAATCTGCAACTGTTTGCAAGGAATAACTAAACAAAACCTGAAAACAAGTTCAACTGATAATTCCCAGAGAGAGAGCTTATGGAACCTTCTCATATTTTATGTTCTTGTGATTGCATTGGTACAAAGGTAAACAAATTTTAATTTGAAAACACAACAAAATGTGGGGGAAAAAGATCAGTAGTTTAGTACTACATTCTAAGTTGCTTAGACTCTAGGTAGCACAAGTATTTATGACATAACAATCCCTTTTATACAAAAACAGTGTTTAGACTAAACCCTTGCAGATACCAGAATAAGGCCCTACAACCTGGTGTAGTCATATCCTAGATGGGTATCTAGGACAGTGGCCCACTGCACAATCCTAATTCTTTGCTAATTGTACAAATACCTCTAGCTGGGCACTTACAGCTATTTGGGAGGTAAACTCAGATTCTTTGTCTAATAACTAGTGGAAGGTCTTAGAAAAAGAGCTTTAGGAAGGCAGATGTGATTCCGGATTTTTTCCTTTCTCTATTTCTTTAAAGCATCTTTAGTTCCAAACTAGAAAAAATTATGCTTGGAGGAGGAACAGTCCCCTTCAAGTTGTCTTGAGATGAAGATCCACAAATTAGGAAAGAAAATTATTATATTCTCTGTCTGCACAGATCATGCTTGTGGGAATCGAAATACACGCACGAGAGTTACCAAATCTGATTACCAAAAAGGTCAGGTTAATAAAATTAACGTATGTAAGCAAGAATTACTTAATTTCTTCTAACAGGTAAATGCAAGCCTTTTCAGCTTTGCCTGCATGATAAACAGGAAGCTGTCCCTTATCTGTGAAGGTGACTGAATGCTGAAAGGAGGTGAGACACTGGAGATGTTTTGATTATTTTGTCAGATCATCACTGTCACTAAAGCTAACCACATATATAGCTACAAATGGCCCCCAGAACTCTGGCCCAAAAGGCATCTCCTGGAGATTTCAAGCTGGTCAAATCTCAGATATCATTTCATGTACATCTTGGACATTAGGAAAAGTTTCTTCACTGAGAGGTTGGTCAGTCACTGCAATTCCCAGGGAAGCAGTCACAGCACCAAGCTTGTAGGAGTTCAGGGAGCATCTGGGTCAACACTTTTAAGTTAGATGGTTTAGTTTCAGGTAGCCCTGCAAGGAGCAGCGTGTTGGACTTGACGACCCTAATAAGTGTCTTCCAAGTAGAGGTATTCTGTGATTCTCTGAATATACTATTGAGGCTATGCCAAGAGATGGCTTGGCAGGAGGTCAGATAGGCACTGAGCGAGTGCATGTGAGTCTTCCTTCCAAATCTGGCCACATTTGACCCTTCAGTTTTGTTTTGGTGGCACAATGTTAAGCAGCAGCCTGCTTCACCAGTGCAGACAACATTGTTACACCAGCACCTGTACTATGTAAAGGTTTATCGCAGTATTTTCCGAGAAGCATGCCTCGCAGCACACATCCCATTGGCTCTTCTACCTCCCCAGCTTCCCCACCATCCCATTATAGCACCCACTTCATCTCACAGCCTCTAACTGCAAAAACAGAGGAACAGGCAACAGTGGGAGGAGAAGATCCAGCCAAGGCCCACAGTCATGCCCACACAGAGGAAACAGCACAGTCCTGGGAAAGCCACACAGGCTCTGACCCTTACTGACACGCACCAGCCACTAACACCATTTATTCAGCGCAACACACAGGGCACAGCACAACAAACAAGTTGGACAGCTCGTCCTCCCAACCACTAGCGATTTTCCACACACAAGAACAAACTCCATTTGGCCACTCTAAGGCACTCACAGTAGTGGGTCCACACAAGCACCCAAAGACCTTTACACCTTGGGCTCCCAATGCATCTAAATGCCTGCTTGGAATATTCAGTACCGTATTCATCCCAACATCAAGCCAAAATAATCTGTTACCACCAAAATTTCCATGACTCGTGGCAGGACCCACTGTCCTCTCCTTTATGCATGCATCCAGGCATGTCCCAGAACCACCAGTGCTCACAAGATGCTGGGGAAGAGCTCCAGGTGTATTTGATTATTTAAAAAAGGTGCCGCCTGCATTTGTGCAGAAAGAAGTGAAGGGAAGCAGGGAAAGGGGAATTTGAGAGCTATGAGTGTTCCCTAACTGCCAAGGACAAGCAACTTCTGTGTGTGAGAGGAATTCTTTAGTAGTAGTTCAGAACAAAAATCTGGTATTCCTCCACAAAGACTTGAGCAAAGCACAGGCTGTCAAAGGCAGATCATAAATATGATCCCCTATGGCTCCAGTGCAGCCAGGTAGAAATTATGCCAACAAAATCATACAGAGAAGCCATCCTCTGAAAATCTTCAATTAATTGGAAGCCATATTAAGATCCTAAGTCTCTTAGCCTGGAATTATTCACCTCCAAGAGATGCTAAGATAGGGGTACCAGAGTACACCTCTGAAGCACTGGGGGAAGCTGAGAAAGTTGCAGAAATTCTTGTGCACAGCGTTAAGTCTGCCAGAAATGCTGCCCCAAGGAAGCTGGGCTACCTTCAAGATGAGGAGAATAGTCAAGACAGCACTGTTTGGATCAGGAGAGGCACATCAGAAATATGGGACAGGAAGAGAGGTGCCACAGTCACTTGTAATTGAGATGCTGAGTGAGGCTCCAAATTAAGGTTGTTCACACTGCTGTGATATTGAGAGAAATACGCATCATTCATCCATGGTCAGGTGGAGGGACAGGCCAAGAGGTGATAGAAGACCCGATCTGTTTTGAGCAGGGCATCAGCCTAGGTAACTTCTGGAAGTCCTTTCCAACCTAAATTTTAATGCTATGGGTGTATTAACTGAGGTGGGTGGTCATGTTGCCACAATTCAGCCCTCCAGAAGAGGCATGCCACTAGCAGCAGCACAGCACAAAGATGCACTGGTAGGAATTAAGCCATGCAACCTCTAAAAGAAGGAGCAAGCAGTCTCTCAGCACTTCTGGTGGTAATACATGCAAATTCAGAGACACCAGAAAAATCAACACCCTAAAACACAGGCAGAGGTGAAAAGCAGAACATAGAAATGCCAAATCAGCTGTCCATATATCAGAAACTCTGAAACATAACCCAAGCCATGGGTCAGTTGGAAACGCTGCAAAACAGTAAATTCTGTGAGAAAATTTAGTATGGAGCCATGAAAAAGAAAGAGCATAAGGTGGGTCATGTTGACAGAGAAGGAAGAGGTCAAAAAGTTAGATCACCTTCCAGACATAGTAGAAAGCATTAAAGAAAAAAAAAAAAGCCAAGATAATACACAGTTTTTCTGGTAACTGCAGGCAAATCAAAACAATGTCATGGATATTTGTAGAACATGAACTAAGACTAATAGAAATGAGTTTCAAAAATTAATTAGTGAGGAGGAAGATGATGGGAGGGGAACACAGGAGGAAGTAGCCCTGTCTTGATAATTTGTTTGCCTCCTTGTAGCTTCCAGGTATAAATAAAGCCTCGGAGAAGGCAAAAAGCAGTATCTGCTCTGAAAAACTTTTGGAGGCAAAGGACAGCTGAGCTGAACCTGTAGCTGTAAATATCTCAGAATACTACAGTGTTTCCTTAGACAGCTAAAGGTATCAATTGACAACCCAAATGATATATTTAACATTTCCATTTATTTCTGCTTGTGATCTCCTTTAAAGTGTGACTTATTTCTGTAATTAATTTATAAAATCAAAAATCACTGTTTTCATTTAAAGCCTAAGTGGCATTTATAGTAAGCTCTGGTAGAAAGCAAACAGTAAGCATCCACTTTTAACCTAAGGCAGCAAACCTAAAAAATACACACAGCAAGCCAAACCACTACAGCTTCTGCAGCCACATGATGGGTGGGGACACCAAAATCTGGGAAGGGTTATTTCCCCTTCCCTCATACTCCCCCCCCCCGGCAACTGCAAATGTCCATTTGGAGCTTGAAGTTATTGTGAAGCAGCTAAAAGGAAAATGTTCCCTCACAGACACTACTCAGTGCCCGTTCAAGGAGGGTGCTGAGTGGCAAACTACTTAAAATCAAATCCTATTCAACAGTGAAGAAGACTGATTTTTTTTTTCCTTGACACTTTTTTTTTGGGCTGAAGCTGTGTTCGTGATTAACATCATGCCAATGCTCTTCCAAAGGAGGCACCAGCCAAACGTGCCACATCACAAGGGAGTATGTCCAACTCATCACATTGGTAAGGGGCTGATCTGCTCCAAGGAGAAACAAAGCAGCTTGATGTCACAGGTGCTGTATTTCTGAGAGATTCTGCAGCCTATGTTACTGAAGAGTGAAGAGAGCAAGCAAGAGCAACATTTCCCTCACCATCACTCACAAATGTGCTACACCATTCCCTAGAAGGTTAATGCAGTGATGCATAACAGTGAAGGCTATAACTTCTAGCTCTGATAAAAATACAGCTTACAGCAACATCCAGGTAGACAGCAAGTAAATTCCCCACAGGAAAAGGTGGATTTCACAAAGTGTGACACTGACACACTCCACTTCTGTACATGTAACTGAGGTGTCTCTATAATTAGCAAAGTAATTGAATCCTTCCAAAGACAAAATGCTAAGACAAGTTTACTGATACTGCATCTTCTACTATTGACCTATGTCAAAACCCAAAATCTGTTTGAAATGGATGCTTGTCAGGAGGCATTTGAGCTAATAAGAAAGCTTATGGAAGTTCTGACTGTCATCTGACAAGTTTCTTAAGCTCTCTGTTTATAAAGCTCTGGATCTTGGCAATGACAATATACTTGAAGGGAGAAAGAATCCTATCCCTCCAAGCAAGAAGCTACTCCTTGTAGTGTTCTGTTTTTAAATCGAGCGAGACCAAGGTATTACTATGCAGGCTGCTGAAGTCTCAGATTTCCAGCCTCAATACAGCAGTCCCCTTTGGTTTGGTTATACAGAACAGAAAAGGTATGCACACAGCTTAATTAAACAAAGAGTTCAGCACTGCAGAATGTATACATCTTCAGAGGAAGAAGACACAGGTGATCAGTGCTCCCCTTCTACCTTGAGATCCTCTGATAGCTTCAGAATAAACTCTGGTTTACTTCTGCCACACCAATGATGATTCTTGTGTTGAGAATACAGAGAAAAGTCTCAACTGACAGTGCCCCAGGACAAAAAAGGAAACAGTGCTAAGATATCTTAAAATTGTAGGAATGAATCTTTTTCTCTGGAGAGTGTTCCCAGGCAGACTCATGTCATGTTACCTCGTACTGTACTAGTGAGGATATTCCCAAAGCCCTCTAAAGATGTGGTTACAGAGTAAGAGCTCTGACAAAATAAAAGAATGCTACTCTCTTACCAAAGGGGCAGCAAAAGCCACAGGAACATTATTTCCCCCTACTCAATAGCTCAGAAACATACTGCAACCAAGTCAACACACTGCCCAGAACCCGTGTTGATCAGAGTACAATGCTATTATCTTTGATCTCCCTGTTCCTGGACTAGATGGATGCAGACAGACTCTTGTGAAGCTTTGGCATGTCTGAACATCAGGAAGGCCTTGGGACTCTTGATATGAAAAAGTCTATACCAGCCCTGCAACATAATAATGAAAGGAATATGACAAAAACCTTTCCCACATGCCATTAGCAGAAGGAAACACTTGCTCTAAATTCAGCCCTACGCTATCAGAGTGCAGTGTACCCACAGAGAGCAGGGTACTGGTGGGCAGGTTATAATAATGACACCAGGACTGCAGCTGCAGGCTTTCAACACCTCAAAAGGAAAGACTTGCCTCCTTCATGGAAAGTTCATATACCAATGGGGACCTGATGCGTGCCATGTATTCATGTGAGAGTCTCAGCTTACAGATGCACCCTGAAGACAAATGCTGTGTCACCCAATCATATTTCAGCACACAAAAGAAGTGTTGCTGTGAGGGGATGAATAGATAGAAAAGAGACATTCTAGAATTTTCCAGGAGAAAACATCATCTGATGACAGGATAAAAAAAATCTTAGGCTTAATGACCAGTCTTAGTGCTGGTATATCCTTCTATGCATCTGTGTACGTATACCTATAGCTGATGTTCAGTGTGAGTGCAGAACTCCATATGGGCCCTACTAGCCAAAGAAAGTAAGTTAGTTCAGAGGAGAGCATTCAATGCCTATCTTCATTCCTCACCTGAAGACACCAGAAGGAGGGAGGCCAAGTCCTCAGAGCTTGATCATGAAAACTGAAGGCCATTCAGCTTATAACAGACTGATGTGAGATACCTGGGATGAAGGGGTGTTATCCTCCTGTAACATTTCCCCTGCTGCCTCTGAAATACTTTAACGCATCCAATTTATTCCCATCATCAAAAGCCATTTCTGAAACCCCAGTCTGTCACTGGTATTGCTGAACTATTTTCATATACTTCACTGTTTAACACATTTATAGCAGCAATGGAAGTATTCACTTAAAATTGAACTTACCAGATGGAATATTCTTATCATCGATAATGAGATGGGCAAAAGGCTGTTTCTCAGGTTTGCTTCTCTTGTACAGATCCATTCCTAATGCCTCCATTGCAGCTGGAGAGAAAAGAATTGCATTACCTCAGAAAGACAAGTGTAGCAGCACTATAATATTTCTTACTCATAAACCACCTACCTTTTTCTGGTCTTGGCTGTGCTCTTCCCATGACACGCTGGACTTCCTAGAATGAGAAAGAGCCATTGCTTTGATGTTGTCTTGTTTTTGTAACAGTGTGTATTGCACAATTACAACATAGTTCTCCTCCAAATGTATGTACATGTGGGGGATGGTTCTACCTACAGCACATTCCGACACCTGGAATACATGTTCTCATATTTATATGATGTATAATATGAAAACACACTTTAGCTGCCACAGTCCAATTACTTCTTCTGTCCAATATATCTGATAAGAGTGGATAGGAATGATGGTGTGTATAATCGCTGCACTGTTCACTGAAGTAGTGATGACAGGACATTTACAACCTTTCCTACTTACTACACTTGGAATATTTAAGTATAATGCAACAATGACTGCTGGGAATACACCACATAAAACAACAGAGCTTATGAACTGATTTCATTACTTGGGGTCAAGAGGTAACAAAAGAGGCAGTTCTATATGGGGACTAGTGTGCAATCACACTACCAACCAAGGAAAGCTAAGCTTCAAAGGTAAACAAGGCAAAGGAAAACCTCCACCCCTCACACTCAACCACTAAGGAGGTTGTGAGATTACAAGGCTTTATAATCAAGGCTCATTTCTAACAACAAATGCAGGAACTGAAAGATGAAGCATCTGCATTGAACCGGTTGCCAGTTTGGAAATAGGCATTCTTCAAAACTGCAGGTGAATTTTAACATCAATAAAGCCTATTTTACCAAAACCCAAGAACTGCACAAGTAACAGACATCAGGCACCACAAAAAGCTTTGCTTTTAATAATCTACCTCTGTTTTCCTCTTGAAAATGCATACAACAGCAGTTTTCAAAAAAATCTAAGCAGCCTGTGCTTGCTACAAGCCTGAACTGAGTCTTGGTAATATTAGGTTCAACCCTCAATTTCCTGGTAATATTAGATTCAACACTCAGTTCCCTGGTAATATTAGATTCAATCCTCAGTTTTGTCATATTCCCCCACAACCTCACATATATGCCATATGCCTCAGATATGGCCAGATCAGCACTGTTCCGCTATGCTCTCAGTCACTGTGGTGGTTTAGAATTTGAAATTCTGCTTTGAAAACATCCAAATTCCTGTTTTTATGTAACTTTGCAGCCAGAGTGAAATCTGAAGAGCCCTAGCTAATGTATTTATTACTCTCACTTTCCTCTTTCAGTAGGTGTTTAAATGTTAAACCAAAATGAAAAGCCACAGCAGTATGGAAGTTGTAGTATGACTATCAAAGCAGAATACTTCAGCAGAGATATGCTGATTTTGTAGATAAGAATCATTACGGTGCTTTCTGCTGTAGAGATGAGAAGAAAAGCAGAATTGCAACTTCAAAAGAAGCAAAACTCATGTCCACCTCCTCCATTTACATTCACTTCCCCTCTCTGATCTTCCTACTTCAATGTCAGTTCTAGGAGCATTAAAATGAAGCTCAGTTCTAGGAGCTGCACACCAGCATCAGCCTCTAGCCACACTTGAGCTCTTTAACTTCATCAGATGTAGGAAGATGACAAAAAAATTGCAAGTACTAGATACTGCAAAAAGTGGCAAAAGCCTCTGAAGAGAGCAAAAGGTAAAAAAGATTGGGAGATGGACCACACTCAAACTACTGCACCGCACCTGTTCCCAACCTTTTCCTTCTCAGATGTGGAGTCTGTTTTTCTATCCTTTCCTTCTGGGGCATGTGATGATGTCCTTGCCTGGAGAGCCTACTCAGCAGATCTAAAAATGTCTATGTACTTTTTAATATCCCATTAGCTGACGTGGTACTAAAAAATCCCATGGTTGGTAACTGCACAGTCCCTGAAGTCCCTGAACTGGCCAATTACTCTTAGCCTACACTCTTCTTCAGAGCATGGAGTTCTGTTTCTCCTCCTTTCCAAAGATGCTATAGTTTGAGCAGCTTGGGTACCTCACCTTCTGAGACCTAGCAGCCTGACTCAGCTCATCTTCTACACAAAAAGGCTGTTGTCCTCCTGAAATGCAGTCTGAGCTGCTGGCTTTCTAACCGTTGGTGGAGCTGTTCATCTGCAACTTCACCACTTGGTAAGCACAACAGCCACCCACCCAGGAAGACCCAGGGCCACAATGTTCCTTGTCCTTACAGTCTTGGGCCTACTTTCCTGTTTCCTCTGACAGAAACACTCTCTTGTACTCCTCTTGAAGCTATGCTACTATATAATTAGGAATGCAACCCTCAACAAAAGGGAGATAATAAATGTGAGCCCAACACCAGCACATTGAGAAGTGCTGGAGATTGGCACATGTTCAATGACTCCTGTGTGTGCCTGCCATTAGAAGTGGCTAGCTTTTGGCCAGGAAAGAGAAATCCTCCATCAGCCAAGGATCAGTCTAAACACTGGACTGGTGGCAAGTTCTTTACCCAATTCTGATTGGCTTCACAAAATTTTGACATTAGTTTCTTTCCTGCTGCACAGGCTTCCAAAAGGAAGTGGAAATACAAGAACTAGCCCCTAGGTAAGAGATGGAGCTGAGGGTTTCCTCTTGAAGTACTTCAACACTCCTCTTGATTTTTTTTAATTTCATGCAAGGTGCTGATACACAATCTACCTTGGGAAAAGCACTTTAGCAAGTACTTCCTTCTGACCCAGAAGGACTCAAAGACCACATTTTTCAGTGGATGTCTGAAGTCATCAAGATGTCTAAAGATACTCTCTTATAAAAGTCCCCTGGTATCCTTTCTGCAAGGAATTAAGAGTAAGGGTTTTCCAAATCTTTTAAGTATCAGCTGCATTCTTTAGCACCTGAATGTCTTTAAGCATCTCATACCTCATCACAGTGTTACTACTATTAAGATGGCAGAAACAGCTCAGCAGAACCTGTCACTAAGACACTGTTGTAATGGCATGAGAACTGCTGACAAAATATTACCAGTGACTTCTCTTAAAACTGCCATCCACAGACCCATGCGTACTACCAAGCTGTTGAGTTATTTTTAGAAAAACTGTACACAAAAATCACACCACTCTGTTAGTGTTATGATAAGCTGCACTTGTAAACCTTTGTGTCATTTTCTTACTGCCCACCGAGTCAACTCTGCTAACCTGCTTCCCACATTCCTACCTCCTTCATGCAGTTGCTGTTCAAACAACAGACAAGCAGCCAGTCACAAAAACGAAAACCTTGTCTTCCTTCACCCCAAAAAAATAAAAGAGGCTATTGGGAAGCTGTAAAACTTTCACATGTTAAAAGCTAAAATCATGCTTTGATGGCCTGTCAAGTTTGGAACTGCTCTTTCCTCATCAGCAGCAGGCTGCAGGTTTTAACCCTTAGCATCTAAATATCTTCAAAACAAAGCCAATTCTTGGCTCTTCAGGACACATTTGAACATGTAACATTTGTGAAATGGGTTTCCTTTCATTTGGGTTTTACAATATCTAAGTATCTACTCTGAACACCTGTAAGCAGCTGTTTTCTTCCACTACCTCAAGTGCTTTAAGTCCAGCTAATACCAGGAAGTCTGATTATCTTGCCGGAAACAAAGCAATTTGAAGAACGGTAATCAGGAGGGAAGTGAAATAGAAAGTACATGAACCAATATTAATCAGGATACAGTACAGAGATCAGCACTACAACCTCTAGCCAACGAGTAGTCTATTCTCTGCAGAAAAAAAAAGGGCACATAAGGCTGTAGGATGGAAACTGAAATTTTAACAACTCACAGCAATCACTTGTGAAACCCTGACTTTAAAACTATGTGCAGTTTAAATGCCTGCTAAATATATAGAACTCTTTACACTGCCCTGGAGGTCTAGCAAAGTATTCTGCTGCCATCTGGGAGACTAGTTTACGCCTCAACTCCCCAAGCTGCTAGAAGCTGGGAATATTGCCAAGAAAAGTTACTTATGAATTGACCCAAGATATTTTTGTAGCCCTTTCTACTTCAGGCTCATAACAGACTTCAGAAGAACTGTGGTTAGTGTATCTGGTGTGCCAAAAGATTTTAGGGTAACATGCAAAAAAAATTAAGCAAACAGGCTAAGAAAGGACATTATTTGTCTGCTTGAAAGTTTATATGCAACATTGAAAATATGCTTTTTACTGAGTAAGCTGCTCCCTGAGCATTATTTTTATCCTGGAATATATTAAGGAATTCACCGTTAGATATTGATTAAAATAAAATCTTTATTATGTTTCTAGACCCGACCTTGCTGTCCTACTACACTGGTTTTCATAAGAGCACTTTCAATTTCAACATTAATGCCTGCTTTAGATTTAAGCACTAGGTCTACAGGTGTGCAAAGAAAACCAATGAGAACTGGAGCAGTAAGCTAAAAGCTGTAACCAGACCATAAAGCTGAGCAAAAGCAAGTTGTCTATTTTCATTTCCTGAGCAGCTTGAATTGCAAAAGACAAATTATTGGGGGGAGGGGGAGAAAAATCACAAAACTGAAATGGTATTTTTAAGAGTTCCATTTCAGTCACCTAACATGCTGTCAATTCAAATAAGGATACTGGTTCATAAAACACACACTGGTTAGATTGTCCTTCAAGAAAGTGAAGGAAGCACAGACAATAGAAAATCTCTTTCAAGTCACATTCCAACACAAAGGACTAGTACAACTGGGAGTAAGATTCAGCTGCATCTCTGTCCTTCATTGTAGCAGAGCCAATGAAAGCCAGAGGTTACAGAACATGGTAAAGTATAATTTTGTCTTGAACGCTTTCTTTCACTTCTCTGATACACAGAAAAGATGCAAATGTAGCCCTAGGCAAACACTGCCTTATTTTCCTCTATGTCACCAATATATGATGACAAAGCATCCAGAACACTGACCCAACTGCTTAATACAGTCAGTTGCATTCAAAGGAAATTCAGACACTGCTTACTTTGGCAATTGAAATTTTATTGTTCTCAAACCAATGCTCAACAGCCAGAAAAGTTATCCCTACTCACTACTTATCTTGGCCACGGACATTGCAGCATTTAACCTCCATCCAGAATGGCAGGATATGCAGCCCCAACTAAAGCCAATGCCTTTGTTGAGTAACCAGCAGCAAATGGCCAGAATACAGGGCTTTCCATTCACTTACTGTAACCAGCTCGTTACTCCGTCATGGGAGCTGCATGAACGAGCAGTCTAGTGCCAGGACATAGAAGCAGATGTAGTGTGAGACAGTCTATGAAGTGCTGGAAGATAAAACTAATCCTACAGAGTTAAGTTTTGGGGTTCTTTCCTTAAGCTTTTCAGGGACCTGGCTAGTAAATGGGACTAGACATGAACTCCCAGGTTTCTTTAAGTTTTGCTCACAAAAAGATCTGTCACTCAGGGTACTCTGTTAAAAGCAAGCATTAGCACAATTACAGTACCATATAATTAATTCAAGTACAATTCACTCTGTAAAATGTGCATGAGTTCAGCTCAAATCTAAGGTAGCACCTTTTATGAAAAATTGCCAGTCTTAGGCAGATGTGAAAAAGTAGTAATGGACCTGGTAAGCCAGAAAAGCCAAATACCATAGCAAACATTCAGCTTTTAAATAGCCCATAATTAGCACTAAACACTATCATGAACACCCAAAGAGATCAAAGGTGGTAACTGCAGTAAAAAGTGACTGTGACATACATCCAGCTTGTCTAGGCTTCTTCATCAAGGCTGACATCTTTAGCTAACTACTTTTGTTATTTGTGTTTGGGAACTAGCTGTCAAGTCTCTGCTGGGCAAAGACTGCCTGTTTATCCTGCTAGGGCAAAGTAGCTCTTCTGCCAGTGTGGGAATGGTCTGTACAGAACACAGAACTTTGAAAGAGAGCAAAACATGGAGATGCTATCCCTCGTTTTGTGTTGCAGAGAGAGTAAGAAACAAGAGCAAATGTTTCCTCTGTCTTTGAGGCAATATTTTGTTTGATAATGATCTTGACTTGGGAGAGCCTTATCAGAAACCAGAAGATTGCTTTGAAAAAAATGTGGTACTGGACTTTCTTATGAAGATCCAAACTGTGGGCAAACCTACAGAAGCATTAGGATAAATGTTTACCACTCAGGCCCACCCAAATGTCACAACAGCAAATCAACCAACTGCAGTCATAGTTTTCTCAGCCCAACCTCAAGTCTTCCTTTCTTAAAAAAAAAAAGTGTTTGAATGCAGAATTGGTTAACCACTATCAGGTTTGTAAGAAAACACAGTATGATTCTGGGTGCAACTTCAGGTATAATTCAAACACCAAAAAATTCTTTGCAGAACTTACCTTCAAATACAGATGTTGGGAGAATTGCTGTAAATTCAACTGAAGCACAAAATAAAGGAACACACAGTCTGTCTGCCACTTACCCTCTGGACAGCTCTTTGGAGAGCCTGTTTCATGCTTCTACATGATTCTGGCATTAACTTTGCTTCTTGATTTTCAAAGGATGCATCATGCAAGTCTGTATTTTCTTGGTGTCCAAAAAGTGTTCTGACACAGTGTGCATGTTCTTTTGAAATTCTAGTAGGGTCCATCTGAAACAAAAGCATAAGCACAAACACAATTTTAAGTGACAGTCCAAGAGACATGGAGAGCATTCATGCCAGGGAGAATTTTCAACCACCTAAAAGTTTGGCACACAGTTAAGTTTATAATCTAAATTTTCATTGTAAACAATTAAGAGAGAAAAAGTTCTCCATTTGGAGGTTTATTTAATTCAAGAAGCAAGATGGGAAAATTAATTATCTTCTGGACCTGCCTAGTTCATTATCTGAGACTGAATACCTGACTTTCAAAAGTTAAAGATAAATCCCACTCTTACAGTAAAATCAATAACTCTGATTTATATTATTTGTTGAGTCAGTGCAATATCACAAACATTTTAGCAGATAACATACAGAGCCATCCTACCTGTAAAAGCTATAGTTTGCAAGAGGTTACATAAATCCCAAGTAGAGGACCTTGGGGGAAGAACGTACACCCAGCACATCGTTTTCAAGAGGAGAAACAGCAGAACAGAAGCCAGTTCTCACTCAGACTGTTTTGTGGGCAAAAGATATTGCTATGTGAAATGGTCACCAAGACAGTTCAAATTTAGAAAGACCAAATGATGACACAGAACACCTCTACTTCATGGGACAAAGACTGGTAAATCTAAAATATATGCAACATATTTTTTAGCAATCAGTCTTTGTGATTGAATCAAATATACTTTAAACTGAATTCTATCAGACAAATTGTAAGGCTACTACAAGGACTAGGGTTGTGCCTTGGCAGAGCTTAATTGCATAAACTTCGTTTAAACCGTTTCACCCTCTCCTCACACTCCACATACTTTACACTGAAGAGATATTAACCATTGTCTTTCAGGTATGGCCTAAGACTCTCAGCAATTTTTCTCAACTGGTGGCTATACTGCTTTTTTTTCAGACTTGAAGAAGGATTTGTATACTCAAAACCTTGTCTGAGTTGTCTAATTGTATCAGCTGGTCTAAAAGAACATTTATCTCTTTCTGCATAAGGTGTAAGGAAGAACTTTACCTAAGAATTACAAAATGTAATACACAGTTTGTAATCATGATGAGGGGATGCCAAGACATTATGGGTTGTACCTAACCAGTGTTCAGTTTCACAGAATCACAGTATTGTAGGGGTTGGAAGGGACCTTGGGAGCTTATCAAGTCCAACCCCGAATGTTTCCTTTAACAAGGCACTGAACAAAACTGATCACCAAAGGGAATTTTGCTGAATCCAAATAGTCTGAGTGAATCAAACATGTGAATTTGTTCGCACAAACATAAATTCAACTACCTGACCCCAAAAAAGAACCGAGTTAATTTACAAGCTGAAGGTTAAGATTACAGACTTGAACTTAAGTCTATACCAGCCAGGCAGCCATCCAACAGACACACACCACAGAGAAACATTTGTTGCACAGATGGCAATGCCAAATGCTGGCTCCAACATCGCCATCCTGCTCAAGTCTCCAGATGAGCACTGTGGTTGGTGCCTGATTCATTCAGACCAAGGTCAGCACCTGTGACCTGGTTTAGCAGTCTCAGTTATTCCTGCAGATTCGGATTCAAACAGGTCAGAAAAGGTTCACCTGGAGATCGGATGCTATGGCTTTGAGAAGAGGGGTAGAGGTGAGTTACCAAACGGCTTGGAGGCAGTAACGTCTCTCTGGAGTGGCAGGACACATGTGAATCCACAAGAAAAATCTACGTATAGCCACTACAGCCCTATGAATGGAGCACTAAAAACTACACAAATTACTTCTGAAGTCAGCAAGTGTAGTGCAGCCACATTAACTGTTTCAGCTGTTTTAAACCAGTATCTCTGTGCCCTCACCTTCTTCACCACAAAATGTCATTCCTGGTTCTTATTCTCCTCTTCTAAATCAATAACCTGTGAGGAATTCTTGCTGATCTAATTTCCTGAAAGCTTAGCACCATAAAACCATAGGAGTGGAAGAGCAGGAAGGCAGCACTAGCTTTAATGACCATAAAACTGCACCATAAAAGCATCTCTCTGTGTATTCCACTAGTATCCAGAACTCAAAAAATTCAACTGTAAACAAAAAGGAAAAAAACAACCCTAAGTGCAAAATGTTTTCCAACAGCTGCTAAAAGCGGTTAATGCAGAATGACCTGGGTTGGGAGGTACCTCTGGAGGTCTCTGGTCCAGTGCCATGCTTGAAGCAGAACCAACTTGTAACTTAGGCCAGGTTGGTCACAGCCGTGTCTAGACAAGCTTTCTGGAACTGCCACTGATGGAGACTTTCAACCTCTCTGGGCAACTGTCCTACAATTTAACCACTTGTATTGTGTAAAAACACTGGTTTTGATGTCCAGCCACAGTACCTCTTGCTGCAATTTATGGCTGTGCCTCTTGCTTTTGCTGGGCACTTCTGAAGAGCCTGGCTCCATCTTTAAGTAGCTAAAAACGGTGATTAGCTTCCCTTACTTTAGTCTGTTCTTCTTCAGGTTCAGAGAATCCAGTTCTCCAATGATGATACACTGTGGTCCCTACCTAGCACAGTGGACTTCTACTGGACTCTCTCCAGTTTGTTGATATGCCTGAGGGACTCAAAACAGAACCCATTATTCCCAGATGTAGCCTCTTATCTTGGGATTGTTATGAAACCTGAGGGAATTAAGGTCTTCAACAGAATCTAGATGTCTTTTCCCTGCTCCACACAGACCATAGGATAGAAGACAGAAAGCTACAGCAAATAACTGCCAGTAGATACTAATTTTTATCAGTAACTCTACAAATGATTGACTATTACCAGAATTTTTGATTTTCTTAAGCACATCTTCTGAAAAGTAGACAAGAAAACTAGGTTTTAGGACACAAAGATCATAATATTTTTAGTGGCCTAAGTGTCCAGCATGACAAATCACGCGTAGTATAGCTATCGCACATCAGCAGTCAAATGTGTCACACTAAACTGTGCTAGAACAGTAACAGGAGATTGTACAGTAGCATTTACTCTGATTATAGTTTATCTGCTGAAGCCTTAAGACAGAAAACCAACATCTCTGCACCTACAGTTGAAAGATGGAAGGCTTAATAGAAACACTAACTGATAGCTTGAACAACTTAAAGCTGCGCAACCCTTCCTGGCAAACTGCAAGTCTCTAGAGATTTAGTGTTTGATAAAGGGAAGCTCTCATCTTGGGACTAGCCAGCCTACCTGATTGCCCTTACCTTTTCAAAGAATACCTACTCTTCACCACATTTAACCATGGCAATGAGATCATTTGTCTGAAAAGACATTCTCAGAAATCCTGCATCTTTATAAGGAACATGTACTGAGCTTCCATGGCTGTAAACCAGTATTACCAAGCACTGAGATCAAAACTGTGGGCAAGAATCAATGAACAGTAAAACTTTCTGGTGCTTTGAGAAGACCTTCTAAAGAGCCAAATGAAATATCAGTATGGTCTACAGGAATCAGCTTACTAACTTGCAAGGCACAGAAGGCCAGCCTTTGAATACAGATCTGCAGCATGACATCCTAAATATTTAATACCTGGAACAAATATCAAGATGCAACAAAAAATATTGGAGAAAGCTTTGTAAGACTTAAAGTAAGCTAAATACCCTAGAGGAATTAACTTGTTTAAAGAGAGGAACATCTAGCTTATTTTTTCTATCTTACTGTTTTGTATAAATCCCTTCTATCTGACCTTGAAATCAGATCAAGATTCAGCATCTTGAACCATTTTAGTAGTATCTCTAGACTTCTTTTGCCTAAATCGGGGCAGTCAAAATGAACTCCAGTATTCCGGGTGAGAACAGATGAATTTACAAAATTAAGAACCAATTTCCCTAGGTTAAAATGAACATTGTAGCTTTTACAATGTTCATTTTTAGATTGTAGATCACTGTCGGTTTTAAAAGTTACAATATATTCCAGCCAACTTTACCCTATTAAATGTCACCTCAATCACACAATGTTACAGTATCACATCCCGTACTTACACCTTACTATAAATGTTTACAATTTATACTTGTGCTTACTGTCAAGCCTAAACCAACTTCCAGATTATCAAACATGACTTTGCACTCCACCAAGAAGGTGTGCTTCCAGGCTTCCAAAAAGCATCAACAACCCCCAGCAAGCTGGGTTTTTTTAGCCACTGCTCTAGCACACTCACGATATTTTAGATAAAGGCTGTAAGATGATTGTTTAAAAACATAACTGAAGTCAGAGTTCTGCAGATGCACAAAACCACAATAAAAATTTGTCTTCCAGGTCCCTATTTATCCAAGCATGAATTCTTCAATGGGATACAATATTTAACATTTGTACAGACTTGGTTTTTAAGGAGAAAAATGGATAAACTTGGAGTCCCAGGTTAAACTAGTGGAGATGAACATACAGTCCCCCACATCTGTATTTGCCAACTTCCAGCTTGTGCCGCTGCCCTCCAGTTCAGTCAGTGTTACATCATAAAAAGAGTATGAATTTGGTCTAAGTACATTAAGGAAATGGGCCAGAGAGAAAAGTTTAAAAGCAAAGCTTTTAGAGACCATACTTTAGCATTTACCAGTGAAAAGTTAAATAAAATACTTCATTCTCTCACCTTGTGCTGTGCACGAATCTCTATTACATTAAGTTCTCCAGCTGCTTAGAGTACCTAGCTAAATTTTCATGGCATTTCCATTGATCATGAGCAAATATTCCTCATGAAGTATAAGCAAAATAAAGACTTAATGCCAACACATTTTGTTAGGGTTTTAAATTCTTGGATTCAGTGCATTGCACAAGATAGTCCAAAAAAAAAGGTGATACTATCTTCACAATTTTACATTTCAGAGCATTACCACCAGAATATTGGTAAAATTCAACTCTGAGCTTTTTCCTTTCTTTTTAAACATACCAACTCATTGTCTCCTTTGCATTGCGCTGCATTATTTCTTGGCCACAAACATGTGTTTACCCATGAAAATCTACTGTCAGTCTTAGTTATGTGTCTTGTGAAATTCCAAAGGCTCAAGCCACAACATAAACAAAAATAAGGAAAAACCAAAACCTCAACTATTGTCTGAGCTCACATTGTGTCATGATCCAGCCCAAACGATTTTATGCAAATACAGATAAAATGTGTATGGTAAAACTGAGTCAGAGTTTACTCAGCCTCTTAAGCAGAGTTTTAAAGAGCTTGTAAAACATGTAATTTCTTCATATTGCTCTATACAGTCGAATCTTGCTAATTCACATTTGGTTAACTCACCAACCAAACAATGCAAATCTTGTGATGCACAGATCTTACCAGTAACTTCTCATTTTAACAAAATACACCACAATATTTAAGTTCTGTTATTAAAAGTTCAAATTTACACAGCTGAAATTTGTACTATAAAGTACAAATTTAGGTGGCTTAATACAAGTAAATTTAACAGCAATCTTTAGAAAAGAAAGAGGTCGGATCATGTCCCTTATAAATAGAATAATCTGCCAAGACAGTTACGTAAGGCTTAACTTATGCAGGACCTACTATATTCTCTCTCCTATCTTATTTCACAACAAGAAATTGGTGAACAAATATTAATTCCCATATCTTATTATTTTGAATTATGTGCTTACTTCAAAAGTATATCTTTTCAGTGATAGCAAAGATGACATTTCCTCCATTACAAATTTTTCAGGCAATGACTTCAGTCAAGTCTACTTCTAACTACATCATCTCTTTCAGATGTTTCTGAAGTTCAAGTTTACAAAGGACTCCATCCAACAGCATTATTCCAAATCTACAGGAACAAAAAACTGGCAAGAGAATTAAGCTGCCAAATGCAGAATTACACCCTGACTATGTAATTTTTTTAATCAAGGAAGCAGAAGAAAAATAGTAATTATGGCAAGAAAGCTCTTTTTACCCTTAGTTAGGCATGTATGAAGCACTGACATGAACCTATCAGAAGGAGTACCTAATAAGGAGGGGGGAGGGGGGGAAGGAGGAGGTAAAAGAATGGAAATAGAGGGGTTTCAAAAAGAATACTTTGATTAGCTGTTGTGATTACGATGGCTCTCCAGCCTACTAATCAATGTATAGCTGTGCATTTCTATGAGCCATGCTTTAACAAAGATGTCTTTTCAAACTCAAGCAGATTCCGACTACCACAAGCTGAAGTAGGCATTAATTTATTTCACTGTCAAGCAAACAAGTAGCTTTAAGCTACTTTATGAGTCTCAAAAATTAAATGTCACTCTTCTGAAGCAAACAGGATATGATTAAGTAAGTACCATACCGCTGTGCCATTTTATTTTTGAAAAAACAACAAACACAAAGCCATTGTCAGTAAGAAAATATGAAGTGTTCAGCATAATAAATGATAAGCAGTGTTACTGTGTATTTGATAGTCATCTGTTTAAGTGGGGCATACATTTATGCAACATCTGGTTTTGGAGTGCCCTTTGTTAAGAAATCCAGCCTGATACATCGAGATCAAGAGCATCTACCTAGAAAGTAAACCGAAAGAAACGGGTTTCCACTCCCCACTGACTTCAAAAGTACGCACAACAGAAGTACCGCTTCCATGAAGGCAGCAAGACCCGTATAAACAGAACTAATAAGCACCTGACAAAAAAGCCGGGCAGGAAGCTAACACCTAGCCCTGAGAAGCAACCAGCCATCAGCCTCCCACTTCCTCTGAGAGGGCTCAGCCGTGCAGGGTGAGAGATACAACAGTGAGCAAATCCAGCCAACCAGCCAAGCAGTTTCCCAGAACCGGGTTCTCCTCTCCGAAACCCTAACCACTCATCACCTCATCTCTCCCCACAATAATACCTCTAAGTGCTCCTTCCTGCGCACACCCCTGCCTCTTCTGAAGCACCCCTCCAACAGATTTGGGGCCTGGTGGGCAACGGGTGGCTCTCCCAGAAACAAGCTCCTGCACTAAGACCTGGCACCCCCAGACAATGCCTGCTAACACAGAGACACCGCTTCACAGTGTGCCTGGGCTGTCTGAAGGAAGAACGATGCCAGGTGATGGTGTGTGCTGTTTTGGGGTTGTTTCTTTTCTCCTTAAAGACAGTTCTCCTGTTGGTGAAACATTTATGGCTGCCAAAGACCTCAGACACATCAAACCACTCTCCGGTGAATAACTGAAAGCTGATCGTTAAAAACCTAATCTCATGGCACTTCGCGTGAAGGACCATTATGCTGGGACCCCTCATATGCGACCTCGCTGAGAAACCCTGTACCCCAACACGCACCATCACGCCACAGCTCTGCCCGAGCACCTCAGGCTGAGCAGCTCCAGCGACCCGGGGACAGCGCGCAGGCCGGGCTGGGTCCCGCGACCCTTCCAGCCTGACGCCTTCTCAAACGTGGGCCAGCTTCACAGCCAGATGAAGTTGTTGTCCGCCTTTTCTTAATCTCCTCCACCCCTCCGACGCGAGCACCTTCGCCTCTTCCGAAAGGGGCGCTGCCGGCGCCAACCGCGAAGGCGGGAAAGGGCCGCACCGACCCCTTCAACCCTCACCCCGCCACCGCCGTCTCCGGGCGCCAGCAGAGGCGCCGCTTACCTGAGCTCGGAAGTAGAGGAAGAGGGCGACGCTGCAGACCACCTGCCCCAGCCCCAAGAGGACGAGAGTGGCGAGGAGGGAGCGGGAGGCGGTCGGCGGGTGCGGGTGAGCCGGCAGCGGCGGCGGCGGCGGCGGGGCGCTCTCGTGGGCGGCGCCGGTGCCCAGCTCCTCGGAGCCGCGCAAGTACTTGGTGTAGTCTCGGCTGGCGCGTCGCATCGCGCCGCGGGCAGCTCCGCTCTGACGGCTCCACAGGCGGCCAGCAACTCTGCGGAGCTCCCCAGCTTCAGCAAACAGCCCCACCGCCCCGGCCGGACACCTCTTATAAACTGGGAGGCCAATCAGCCCCAGGCGGTGTGCCTCTGTCTCCCCCCGCTACCCCCCCTCGCCGCCGCCACACACATCACCACCGCCCCCTCCTCGCCTCNCGCTGTCAGCGCTGCTCCTTCTCGCAGAGCGAAACTCTTCGCCTTCCCTCCACCATGAGAGAACAAAGTACAGGCAGCCCTGCGTCGGCCGGTTCGGGTTTGTGATGCACCCGGCAGCCGAGGCTTCTCTCAGCGTCTGGAGGGTCCTTTTCCCCAAATTGCGAGGTACCTGGAAGCGGTGTGCACCCTGGGTGGTCTTCCTGGGTCATCCCCTGACCTCTTTGGTGGGACCAGGTCCTCAGGGGACCAAAGGCTTGTGAAGCCCTCTCCATATCTTAACTCATTCCTCAGGCCTGGGAAAAACTAGTACAAATGGTGTTGACTTGAGCTGTCCAAAACAGTCCAGGAGCATTATTCAGAGTCCTGTTAAAGGACTGGGGTGAGGAAATGGCTGGAAGCTGTGCGAGCAATGGACTGCTGCTGCAACCGGATCAGAGCCTCCCCACCTCCCCTCACGCAGCACATCTGTTGCAGAGGCATTTCCAAAAACGGGTTAGGAACACCTTCCTGTGCTTTCCACACCTTGGCTTGCATTCCATACCAAAGCCTCTTCCTTGTAAAGTCATGCTACAGTTTGAAGACTCTGTCTCATGGTCCTCTGAGGGTCCAGTTTAGGTTGAGTCTCCTTTTCATATACTTGCTTATTAAGAGTTTGTCTATTTATATCCTCCCCCTGGACTTTCACTCATCAATTTATCTGTGCTTTTGAAGATGTGACTATCTCTTTGGTAGATCTATCATATGTTACTGACAAGTCCACTTTGTGGAAAGCGTTCTCCTAAATCCTCTGAAAGTGCTTGCTGCAAAGGCATGCAGGTATATTAAGTCTACAGCCCAGTAAAATTCCGTGGGCAAATGTTCCAGACATAAAAGCAAGTGAATTGAAGTCCAGCTCAGGCTTCAAAGTACACGGGAGAATGACACAGATACATGTGGGTCATTTTGACTGTAGAAAAACAGCCTAATTTTTGACTCTTGATACATGACAGAATATCCTGTTTAGGTCTGCCTGAGCTAAGAAACTGAGAAACTTTACCTCCCAAAGAGGTAGACAGAACCAGACATGATTACATGCTCCAACAAATTAAAGGAAACTGAAATACACCAAACCACCACACAACAAACTACGATCAAAATAAGCTGATATCATTTAACGCTGGACCCAAATAGTGCACTAACAATTACTTCACCGACAATGAGACACATGTGAGAAATGATGGTGACTGCACCTGCTTCCCGACATCGCCCACGAGAAAGTCATGGAGCAATACCCCAACCTTGAATGGCTACCCCATCTCTTCTTCCCAAATGCTTATATTTATGCTCGGAAACATTGGTAGCATTGTGGTCTGTAGAGAATTGGAAGAATTGTTTCTCTAAGTGTGTCTCAACTTTTCTGAAAACAAAATGAAGATAAAATAGCCAACCATCCCCTGTAAAATAACCGTGAAAATAATCTTACATTATATTCAGCTGGCCATCCCTGAATTAATTTTATGGTCTACAATAACATTTTTTTTCAGGAGAGGAATACCAGTGTGATTTTTTTTTTTGAAAGCCACATAGAGTTTATGTAGCTTTTAAAATCTGGTCACCAATTAGTTATTAAGCAATTGAAAAAGGAGAAGTTAGGATAGCATTAGTGATGCTAGCAGCTGATTTTTGATGCTTTCATATGAGAAGGAAGTCAGGAAAGACCTCTGCTCTTTTCACCTTGGAGTTAAAATCTCTTCATAATGGACAAGGAAAAAAAAATTATAAACTCTAATGTTGTAAACTTAAGACTATAATGTGCTCTTGTAGATTCTTACAGATGGAAACCCAAGGAGACTGTTGTAGTTTTGCATGGCTGGGTTCTGGTGGAGAAGGGAGGGCTGCAGGGGTGGCTTCTGCAAGAAGCAGCCAGAAGTTCTTTCCAGACCCAACAGACCAAACACCATGCGGCTCAAGGCCAGAATCATTGCTGACCAAGGCCAAGCCCGTCAGCGATGGTCACAGCGCCTCTGGGAACCACATTTAGGAGAAAAAAAATGCAATCAGCCACTTTTTGCCACCAGAGAAGGGAGTGAGAAGATGTAAGAAACTGTAGAGACACCAAGGCCAGGGAAGGGGGAAGAGGAGGTCCCCCAGGTGCCAGAGAGAAAGATGCCCCTGCAGCCCATGGAGAAACCCATGGTGGAGCAGGTGTTCCCCTGCAGCTCATGGAAAAGGCCGAGACCCCACCTGCAGCTCATGGAGAGGCCCCATGCTGGAGCAGATGGAGACATGCAGAAGATACCATGACCCGAGTTGGAG